>ML777197.1:1276253-1289840 GCA_009831015.1 Picea engelmannii
AATAAATCAATCAACAAAAGTTATGAAATTCACCTGTAACATTTAAAAAATGAAATATTGGAGTAATATCAGAAAAAAAAATAATGAAATTTCAGAAATTTAGTTGTTGTAGTCATAAGTTGTTACTGTATTTAACATTTACCCGGTGAGGCACTGCGGGTGCCTTTCCACGATCACCCTGGAGAGATGTAACGGGTGAAACTCGGACACGTTCACTCTGGACAGAAGTTGACACAATAAATCAATCAACAAAAGTTATGAAATTCATCTGTAACATTTAAAAAATGAAATATTGGAGTAATATCAGAAAAAAAATAATGAAATTTCAGAGATTTAGTTGTTGTAGTCATAATTTTTTACTGTATTTAACATTTACTTGGTGAGGCACTGCGGGTGCCTTTCCATAGTCACCCTGGAGATATGTATCGGGTGATTTTCTACCACGGTCACCCTGGACAAATGTTGACACTATAAATCAATCAATAAAAGTTAGGAAATTCACCTGTAACATTAATAAAATGAAATATTGCAGTAATAACAGAAAAACAAATAATGAAATTTATGAAATTTAGTTGTTGTAGTCATAATTTTTTACTGGATTTAACATTTACTTGGTGAGGCACTACGGGTGCCTTGCCACGGTCACCCTAGAGAGATGTATCAGGTGATTTTCTACCACGGTCACCCTGGACAGATGTTGATAGGAAATTCACCTGTAACATTAAGAAAATGAAATATTGCAGTAATAACAGAAAAAAAAATAATGAAATTTAGTTGTTGTAGTCATAATTTTTTATTGTATTTAACATTTACCTCGTGAGGCACTGCAGGTTCCTTTCCACAGTCACCCTCTCCATCTATTCGATTTAAGTTGTAATCGATCAACAACTCTTCACCTGGAACTATTGTTTTTGTTGCACATACAAATATACGATTTCCTTCGCGTGCCTCAAATATGAAATTCAGTGTCTTAGTTGTTGCCACTGGTCATGTACTATTTATAAAGCCCACAATGTTTCTAGTAGATTTTGGCCTTCCATCAATATACATAGTTGCCCCTTTATTTTGATTCTTATCTAGTAGTTGTATATAATTTGCGGCAACTCTGTATCTCCGCATACTTTGTGTATATCAGACCAACATCAACCAATGATTGTATTTGTATAATGGTCCGACATACTCCATCAATTCAGTTACAGTTCCATAGTCGACCTTTATGCCATCCATGGAAAATAACCCCAATCCATGTAAGGACGAAGGAGCAATGCAATACATCCTCCCACCAATGAAGAAATCCGTGTCCACTTCAGGTAGCTCCTTAGGTGCCCATCGTTGCACTAGATGTTTATACCTCAAGGGAAACTCAATGTCACCTATGCTCTCAGCATCATAATTACACGACCCTCTGTTGGCAATAAAAAATTGCATGAGGGTACAAAATCTTTTCCTTACCTTTTCCAACCTAGTTGATCTAGAACCGATAGAACTAGTACAACACGTCTCACTTTCAACCTCTCTTACTATACCTTGATCATCACTCGAGGAAGATAGATCTGACAGATACCTATTTGGTGGTACCTACACTTGTTAAAACAAGAAGATAAGTTATCGTGCCAATATACGTTTTTGGTACCAACACAGTTGCATATAGTTGCATTTAGTTGCATAAAGTTGAAATTTCCACACCGATTCGTCATATAGTTGCATAAGTTGTAATACAGTTGCATAAGTTTCATATAGTCGCATAAGTTGCAATATAGTTGCATAAGTTGCAATAAAGTTGTGTAAAGTTGCATAAGTTGCAATATAGTTGCATAAGCTGCATAAGTTGCATAAGTTGCAATATAGTTGCATAAGCTGCATAAGTTGCATATAGTTGCATATTTGCATATAATTGCATACAAAATTGTTGCAATATAGGTGCATATAGTTGCAATATAGTTGCATATAGTTGCATTTAGTTCCATTTAGTTGCATAAAGTTGAAATTTCCACACCTATCCATCATATAGTTGCATAGTTGCATAAGTTGCATATAGTTGCATAAGTTGCATATAGTGGAGAGGACCCCTGGATTGGTTGTGGGGATACGTTTGGGCTTCCACTACATATGATACAACTCCTGAGAGAAATATTATACCTTAATCTCAACCAAGTTCTTAATATCTCATTGATTTCAATATGGGGACAAGAATGTAAGCATGTAGGGGAGATTACTTTTAGAGGTGAGGATGCAAATATTTGGGAATAGTACATTGCAAAACTTAGAGAAATTCATGTTAGTATTAAAGATGAGGAGGATCATTTGATCTAATCAAAAAATTCATCGAGTGATTACACTCCCAAGGAAGAATATAAGGTTTTATGTTCCAATGATCATATGGGGGTTCAAGTGTGGTGGTAGAAGAAAGTGTGAAAGTTTAAATGCCATTTAAAGACTCATACTTTCATGTGGTTGTTGCTTATTAATAAGTCACTTTCATAGGAAATCCTATAGAAAAAGATTGCATATTGTCTTAGGAGGTGTCCTTTGTGCAAGGAAAATGAAGATTCAAATTTACATCTTATCATGACATGTTCATATGATATTCATGTATGGGAGGAAGTGAAAGGTTTAACTAGGTTAAGAAATATTTGGATTGATTCTTCAATTGAGGAGGGTTTAAGATCCTAGTGTGAAAATGAGAATGTAAAGAGGTTTAGAGCTTATCCTTTGTTATTATCTTAGGGTATATGGTTCACTAAGAATGTTGAATTTTTTGAGGAAAAATCCATCCCTCTGTGTTAGTGTGTTACTCAATCATTAAACATATTAACTAGTTTCAATCAAATGATAAAGGATAAACCTAATTAACAAATACCAAAGGAGAAAATTGATAAATTTGGAGCTTGTGCATGCTTTGATACTGCTTCCCAAGGGGAAACGTTGATTAGTGGAACTAGGGGAATTATATTTCTGAATTATTCTCACAACTTGAGGTTTAAAGCTAGATTGGGTCAGGGTACAAATAACTTTATAGAATTGATGGCTCTAAATTTGACTCTCTCATTGGATGCGAAAAAAGATTTCACAAATACATAGATCTTTCGGGACTCTTTTTTGGTTGTAAAATTGATGCAGGAGCATCGCCAACGTCAAGCGAGTGTGGGGAAAGTGCCAACACATTTTGGCACATGATAAACTATTTGAAATATTTTGAATTTGGATGCACCAAACTTAAATGAGACAATTAAGAAAGGGCGTACTTCTTGATTGTAATCAGACCTTGAGTGTCTCACTCTTGTCTGAAGGACTAAGAGGCATTTATACTAGTAAATGTAGGTAGGTAGCTTTGAATTCTAGATTAGACAGTTTAGAGCAAGGAGGGAAACAGATATAGACACCCTCACTTGTATCATTGTAACATTATTAACAACATAATCAATCAAGAGAGTATAGGAGAGACGAAGCAGAGAGCTGTGTAGAGTTAACCCCATGTACACAAGTTCTGGATTAATACAAAGATCTTTAGTTCAGACTCAGGGTGTTAAATTGCTTTCTATATTGTACATGCGGATGGATATATGTTTGTTTACCCTCTGTTATGCATTTGCTTTGATGCGTGAATGTATGATTTCATATTGAATGTATGAAATTTGAAGAGAGGGAGAGTAAAGAATGAGTTTCAATTGTTTATCTGTCTGAGCAAGAGTTTTCCTGCAAGGAGTGCAGTGAAATTGTTCGCAAGGTGTGCGTTGACAGAAGTCAGAGTTCATCTCTGCAAGCTCAGGAGAGGTAACCCTGTTCTCATTCTCACAAAAGTGCAAGTTGAGCATAGTAGCCGTGCAAGGAGTGCGCAGGCCAAGCGAAGTCTCAAAGTTACAACCTGAGAGAAACTGTTGAAAGACTGCTGTCGCAGAGAGTGTGCAGAGTCAAAGAATTCAAATACTCAGAAGTATTTGACGAATTGATGCAAGGAGTGCATGTAGGAGTCTTTTTGAAGACTCTAGGTTGTGGTAAAAGCTCAGAAGAGGTAGTGCCTTGAATTGTCGAAAGGAGGCACAGTGAAGGTGTTTTGCAGGAGAACAAGTTCTGTAAGAGAACACTTTGTTCATTTCACAGAAATCGTCAAGGAGGAATTTGACAGTCGGAATTCTCCGAGGGGAATTCGTGAAGTCCCAAGAACCGTCAGATCGTGCAGAGGAGCAAGGAAGTTATGGTAAGCATTTTTTGAAGTGCAATCTCAGGAGAATCAGACCGTAGGATCTAAACCAACAAGGGTCATTGGATCACCCACGTAAATCTCATTTCGGGGTTTCGTGAGTTGAAGGGTCGAAACCTTTGCATCAAGATTTGTGAGGTCGCGAGGTGCGAAGTCCCAAAATAGTGAGGGAATCTGAGCCATCCGATTGGAAGGACACGTGTCACGAGATGCTCTCTATCGAGGATTCAGACATCGGGGTTCAGAAGAGGAAGTCTTTCAACTTCGCGAGTGGCGAACTTGCGAAGAGAATCATGACTGTCCATTTGGGAGTGGACAGGTGGCATACTCACCGACACGGAGGCCAGATTTTCATTGACCAATTCGTGGTTTTGTGGGTTGAAGAGTCGGGAGCTTAGCATCAGGATTCGTGAAGTCACGAAGTCTGAAATTCCAAAAAGGCGGGTAGTTCCATCATGGGACTTGCGTAGACGACGTTTTGAAATTTCACCATTTTGGCATATCGGAGGATAAGAGGTCGAGACTTTTGTCACAAAAGTTCCGAAGTCGCAAAACCGTGAGAAAATCACAGTCATCCATTAGGAGGAGGACAGGTGGCAGAGATCAAGGGATCTCGCGAACTCGGAGATTCGCAAGGTGAGAGCCCAAAGATTTGTTTCTCCGAGTCATGAAGTCATGAAATTGCGAGGAGCGAGGATAACCATTGGACCCAGGTCACGGGAGGACCATTGGATCAGGAACCCCATCGCATTTCATGCATTCGGGGGTTCGGAGGTTGAAAGGAGTTGCTTTCAACATCAGAAGTCGTGAAGTGTCGAGAGCTGAGGCACAGAGGGGCCAGGTGGCAGAACCACGCAGTGGGCTCGGGAATTAGACCGGCAGACACACGTCACATATTTGAAGGAGTCAACACTCCGTTGACTTTTCGCATCTCGGGGATTTGCGAGACAAGTGTACGTGAGCTCGATAGTGAAACTCGCGAAGTGGTGAGTTGCGAGAGGCACTGGCATTTAAGCCTAGCCAGTGGTCACACACAGAAGGTGCTGACAGAGAAGGAGCCATAACCATTTCATGATCTCAGGTATCGTGGATTTAAGAAGGAAGAGTTGGGAGTCACGACTCGCGAACTCGCGAGATTGCGAGTTGCGAAAAGGACCTGTGGATCAATAAAATTGAGATTCCCGCGAGGAATCGAAAGAGCCGATCTGGCTCAAGGGGATAGAGAACGATCCTGTGAGAAGATCTCAGTCCAAGGGCTGATAGGTCTATGTCAGTTTTGGTATCAGAGCTTGAATCTGTTTGTATACTTCAGACAGGGAAAGCGAGAAATAAAATCTTATCCATGCTGCCGAGAAGAAGGGACAGGAAAACACCCGATCCACCAGAGGAAATGGAAATGCCAAGAGGAAGGGGTAGACATGTGCTAAATATAGCCATGGAAAGAGAGATGCGTGATATATGCGCCAGACTTGAGGTCATGGAGACAACACAGAGGCGCACAACCGGTGTTGGAGATGTTAGTGAATCTGAAAGTGAAGATGAAGCTGGACATGAAAGAGAAGAAGTCACAGTAGAAGATGCAAGAAATGAACACCTGATTAGGGCTGTTGCAAGGATGGGTGCTAAGGAAAAAATAGATATTCCAGTATATGAAGGAAACCTTGATGCCGAAGAGATTCTAAACTGGATTAGAGCTCTGGACACATATTTTGACTATGAAGATGACGAGGAGGACAAAAAGGTCAAACATGTTGTCACAAGATTGAAAGGACATGCAACATTGTGGTGGGATGAGCTACAAGCTGATAGACGCTGCAAAGGCAAGCAAAAAATCAAGAGTTGGGATAGGATGATCGCGAAGATGAAGGAAAAATTTATTCCCAGGGATTACCAGATTTCTCTGTTTCAGAGAATGCAAAATTTGAGACAGAAGCTGATGACAGTGAAGGAATATACTGAAGAATTCTATAGGCTGAACATTAGGGCAGGTCATCACGAAAGTGATGATGAAAAAGTTTCCAAATACATGAATGGTTTGAGATACGACATTAAGGATGAGATGAGCATGATGACCATATGAATGGTGGAAGATGCTTATCAGATGGCTCTAAAAGCTAAAGAGAAGCTAAGCCGAAAACAAGGTCAAAGAGGTCGAGGCAGAAGTCAGCCCAGAGGTAAATCAGTTTCCCAGGATAGAAATCAGAAACCCAAGGAAGAGTGGAAGAAACCTTAGACTCAAACCGAGAGAGGTGGAAGCTCACAGAGAGGGTAGCATACTGAACAGAGAGGTCAGTGTGCTGATGGAAACATTTTTCCTTGTACTAGAGGTAGAGGAAGAGGAAGAGGTGGAGTGGTGAAATGCTTCACATGTGGAAAGGTCGGACATAAATCTTATGAGTGTCTAGACAAAAAGAAAGAAGGTGGTGAAACTCACATTTCCGAAGCACAAAGGCGAAATTTTGAGGCAGATGATGCTGAAGGAGGAAGATCATTGATGATGTGAAAATTTCTCTTAACGCTAGAGAAGGAGGTGGAGAATCCAGTGCAAAGGAACAGTCTTTTTTGAACTGCTTGCAAGACCAAAGACAGGGTATGCAAGGTCATTGTGGACAGTGGTAGCACAAATAATCTCATTTCTATAGAGATGGTAGAAAATATGGAGCTGGAGACTATTGAACATCCAAGCCCATACAAAGTTTCGTGGCTACAAAAGGGACATAAGGTAAATGCCACTAAACAATGTTTAATTGAATTTAAAATAGGAGGGTATAAAGATGAAATACTCTGTGATGTTATTCCCATGGATATTTGTCATCTATTGCTAGGTATACCATGGCAATATGACATAAATGTGATTCATGATGGGAGAAAGAACACATACACCCTAGAGAAGAATGGGAGAACTCACATGTTGTTGCCGATTAAGGAAAAAGAGGTGAAACCTGAAGTAAGTAACACTGTACTTCTCATGAGTGGGAAGGAACTTCTTACAGAGGTCAAGAAGAAGGAGGAACCACAATTCATTGTGGTCAGGAAGCCTAAAATTGTTTTAACCAGTACAAGGGTAGATGATTTACCGGAAGAGGTTCAGAAACTGTTGGAAGAGTTTGCTGACATAGTCGTGGATGAACTACCTCGTTCGTTGCCACCGATCAGAAGTGTGAGTCATCATATTGATCTCATACCTGGAGCTAGTTTACCAAACAAAGCAACGTACAGATTGACGCCGTAGGAGAATGAAGAGGTCAAAAGACAGGTCCAGGATTTAATGGACAAAGGGTTGGTTAGAGAAAGCTTGAGTCCGTGTGCTGTTTTGACAGTGCTCAGTCTGAAGAAAGATGGAGGCTGGAGGATGTGTACTGAATCGAGGGAAATCAACAAGATAACCATCAGGTACATATTTCCATTGCCAAGGATGGATGATTTGATGGATTGCTTGAGTGGGGCCAATTTTTTTTCGAATATTGATTTGAAAAGTGGATATCACCAGATTCGTATGAGAGAAGGTGATGAATGGAAGACAGCCTTCAAGACTAACGAAGGGTTGTATGAAGGGCTTGTCATGTCGTTTGGCTTAAATAACATGCCAAGTACTTTCATGAGGTTGATGAATGTAGTCCTGAAGGAGTTCATCGGAAAATTTGTCATTGTGTATCTTGATGACATACTGATTTTCAGTAAAACAGAGGTAGAGCATCTGAAACATTTGGCTACAGTGATGAAGAGATTACAGCAGGAGAAGCTGTTGATAAACATGAAGAAATCCTCATTCATGAAGACAGAGCTCATTTATTTGGGTTTTGTTATTTCTACAGATAAGTTGAGGATGGATCTAGATAAAGTGGAGGTGATTAAGAATTGGCCATCACCAAAAAATATCTTTGAGGTGAGAGGTTTTCACGGATTGGCTAGTTTCTACTGGAAGTTCATCAGGAATTTCAGTGGAATTAGTGCATCGATGATGGACACAGTGAATAAGAGACATAAATATTTTCACTGGATAGAAGAGGCTGAGAAAAGCTTCAATTTGTTGAAAAGGAAAATCATGGAACAACCAAGTTTGGTGTTGCCAGATTTTAAAAAGACATTTCAAGTAAAATGTGATGCAAGTGGATTTGCAATAGGGGTAGTCTTGAGCCAAGAAGACAGGCCAATAGCATACTTCAGCAAGAAGCTGAATGAAGTGAAAGTGAAATACTCCACGCATGACAAGGAGTTCTATGCTATTATTCATTCATTGAAGAAATGGAGGCATTACTTAATCCCTAAGGAGTTTGTCTTATATAGTGACAATCATGCTTTGCAATTTGTGACTCAATAGGAGAAGTTGAATCAAAGACATGTTAAATGGGTTGAATACATGCAAAAATTTACTTTTGTAATTAAGCATATTTCTAGAACTACTAACAAAGTTACCGATGCTTTGAGAAGGAAATGTTTGCTATTGCAGGAGTTCAGAGTCAAAACACTGGGTTTTGATGATCTTAGGGACATGTACAGAGATGATCCAGATTTTAAGGAGGCGTATGAAGCAGCTGAGAATCCAATTCTCAGGGACATAAGTCAGTGGACATAATACATGATCCAAGAAGGATTACTGTTTAAGGGTAATCAACTTTGTATTCCAAAATGCTCCATGAGAGAGAATTTGTTGAAGGAGAAACATAGTGGAGGATTGGTCGGGAATTTCGGTCATGACAAGACGTTCTCAAAGCTAAATGAGTCATATTTTTGGCCAGGAATGAGAGCAGATGTCAAAGGATTCATGGACAGATGAAAAATTTGTCAGCATTCAAAATGAAAGAGGCAAAATGCAGGCTTTTATCAACCGTTACCCATACTTGAGAGGCTGTGGGATGCAGTAAGCATGGAATTCATATTGGGGCTGCCTAGAACACAAAGAGGTTTTGACTTGATCTTTGTAGTGGTAGACATATTTTCTAAGATGGCACACTTCATACCGTGTCAAAAAACCAGTGACGCAACTCACATTGCGAATCTATTTTTCAAAGAGGTCGTTCGACTTCATAGCTTACCAAGGAGCATAGTTTCGGATCAAGACACCAAGTTCGTGGGACACTTCTGGAGAACCTTATGGAAAAAGATGGGAACAAAATTGTCATTCAGTTCATCTTATCATCCTTATACGGATGGATAGAAGTTGTGAACAAAAGTTTGGGAGACTTGCTGAGGAGCTTGGTGATAGAACACCATAGTCAGTTGGATAATATTTTTCCACAAGCGGAATTTTCTTATAATGATTCAATCAATAGAAGCACAGGGAAGAGTCCATTCCAGATTGTTTATGGGATGCAACCAAGAGGAGTTTCAGAATTGAGAGATTCGGAACATAATGCAACTAGGAGTGCTAGTGTAGAGGATTTGGCGGAAGCAATGAAGGAACTTCACAACCAGGTGAAGGAGCGATTGCAGAACTTGAGCCAAGAGTATAAGCACAGAGCAGATCAAAACATGAGACAACTTCAATTTGAGGTTGGTGATTTGATTCTGGCACATCTAAGAAAGGAAAGGTTCCTGAAGGGGACATATAACAAACTAAAGATGAAGATGATCGGACCATGTAAGGTCTTGAAGAAATTTGGGGCAAATGCTTATGAGATTGAATTACCCGATGGGTTCAGAATTTCTTCGATATTCAATGTCTCAGATTTGTACCCATACAAAGATGAGGAAGTAGGAACAAGTGATGAACAACCAGAGGTTCAGTGGAAAAAACAGATGCCAGTTGCAGAGAAGCCACAGATGGAAAGCATACTGGACAAAAGATTTAGCAAGAGGACCAGGAGAAAAGAATACTTTGAATACTTAGTCAAGTGGAAGGGACATCCAGTTGAAGATGCCAGCTGGGAAAATGAAGCAAAGATCCAGAATCTTGGACAGACCGTGCGAGAGCTCATGGACAGGAGCCCATGAAAATTTTCAAGCGAGGGAGTATGATGCAGGAGCATCACCAACATCAAGCGAGCATGGGGCAAGCACCAACGCATTTTGGCACATGATAAACTGTTTGAAATATTTTGAAGTTGGATGCACCAAACTTAAATGAGACAATTAAGAAAGGGCGTACTTCTTGATTGTAATCAGACCTTGAGCATCCCGCTCTCATCTGAAGGACTAAGAGGCATTTATACTAGTAAATGTAGGTAGGTAGCTTTGAATTCCAGATTAGATAGTTTAGAGCAAGGAGAGAAACGGATATAGACACCCTCACTTGTATCATTGTAACATTATTAACAGCATAATCAATCAAGAGAGTATAGGAGAGCAGAAGAAGAGGGCTGTGTAGAGTTAACCCCATGTACAAAAGTTCTGGATTAATACAAAGATCTTTAGTTCAGACTTAGGGTGTTAAATTACTTTCTGTATTGTACATGCGGATGGACATATGTTTGTTTACCCTCTGTTATGCATTTGCTTTGATGCATGAATGTATGATTTCATATTGAATGTCTGAAATCTAAAGAGAGGGAGAGTAAATAATGAGTTTCAATTGTTTCTCTGTCTAAGCAAGAGTTTTCCTAGAAGGAGTGCAGTGAAATTGTCCGCAAGGTGTGCGTTGACAGAAGTCAGAGTTCGTCTCTGCAAGCTCAGGAGAGGTAACCTTATTCTCATTCTCGCAGAAGTGCAAGTTGAGAACAATAGCCGTGCAAGGAGTGTGCAGGTCGAGCGAAGTCTCAGAGTTACAACCTGATAGAAACGGTTGAAAGACTGTTGTCGCAGAGAGTGCGCAGAGTTGAAGAATTCAAATACTCAAAATTATTTGACGAATTGCTACAAGGAGTGTGTGCAGGAGTCTTTTTGAAGACTCTAGGTTGTTGTAAAAGATTAGAAGAGGTAGTGCCTTGAATTATCGGAAGGAGGCACAACGAAGGTGTCTTGCAGGAGGACAAGTTCCATAAGAGGACACTTTGTTCATTTTGTAGAAATCGTCAAGGAGGAATTTGACGGTCAGAATTCTCCGAGGGGAATTCGCGAAGTCCCGAGAACCGTCAGATCGTGTAGAGGAGCAGGGAAGTTACGGTAAGCATTTTTCAACGTGCAATCTCAGGAGAATTGGACCGTAGGATCTAAACCAACAAGGGTCGTTGGATCAACCACATAAATCTCATTTCGGGGTTTCGTGAGTTGAAGGGTCGAAACCTTTGCATCAAGATTCGCGAGGTCACGAGGTGTGAAGTCTCGAAATAGCGAGGGAATCTGAGCCGTCTGATTGGAAGGACATGTGTCACGAGATCCTCTCTATCAGGGATTCAGACATCGAGGTTCAGAAGAGGAAGTCTTTCAACTTCGCGAGTGGTGAACTTGTGAAGAGAATCAGGACCGTCCATCTGGGAGTGGACAGGTGGCATACTCGCTGACATGGAGGTCAGAACTTCATTGACCAATTCAGGGTTTCGTGGGTTGAAGAGTCGGGAGCTTAGCATCAGGATTCGCGAAGTCGTGAAGCCCGAAATTCCAAAAAGGAGAGTAGTTCCATCGTGGGACCCACGTAGATGACGTGTCAAAATTTCGCCATTTTGGCATATCGGAGGATAAGAGGTCGAGACTTTTTTCCCAAAATTCCTGAAGTCGCAAAACCATGAGAAAATCACAGTCGTCCGTTATGAGGAGGACATGTGGCAGAGATCAAGGGATCTCGTGAACTTGGAGGTTCACAAGGTGAGATCCCAAAGATTTGGTGCTCCGAGTCACGATGTCATGAAATTGCGAGGAGCGAGGATAGCCATTGGACCCAGGTCACGGGAGGACCGTTGGATCAGGAACCCCATCGCATTTCACGCATTCGGGGGTTCGGAGGTTGAAAGGAGTTTCTTTCGACATCAGAAGTCGCGAAGTGCCAAGAGCCGAGGCACGAAGGGGACACGTGGCAGAACCATGCAGTGGGCCCGAGAATTAGACCGGCGGACACACATCACATATTTGAAGGAGTCAACACTCCGCTGACCTTTCACGTCTAGAGGATTTGTGAGACAAGTGTACATGAGCTCGATGGTGAAACTCGCGAAGTGGTGAGTTGTGAGAGGCGTTGGCATTTAAGCCTAGCCGGTCGTCACACACAGAAGGTGCTAATAGAGAAGGAGCTGTAACCATTTCGCGATCTCGGGTATCACGGATTTGAGAAGGAAGAGTCAGGAGTCATGACTCGCGAACTCGCAAGATTGCGAGTTGCGAAAAGGACCTGTGGATCGATAAAATTGAGATTCCCATGAGGAATCGAAAGAGCCGATCCAGTTCAAGGGGATAGAGAATGATCCTGTGAGTGGATCTCGGTCCGAGGTTCGATAGGTCTGTGTGAAAAAAGGTTGAAGAGAGAATATGAAATGAGAAATTTCATATTGCAACCTTTGTTCGATGATATCAAAGGTACAATTCTGTTTTTTAATTCCATTTATTTTCAGCATATATTCAAAGAAAGGAATTATATTGCATATGGTTTTTCAAAGGTTGGGATACAGTTGGCTTATGGTGAATGGATCATCAAAGAATAGGATATGGAAATGTTTCTAAATATACACATCTTCCTTTTTTTGAAAACATCAATAGATGAACCATTGTTACTGGATCATGAGATTATGAATCTTAAAAATATGATATGCGAGCAATGAGTCTGGCCATTCAACCAATCAAAAACTACCTTGGAATATAAGAATGTCTAAAGTTGTTGTATCTCCAAATTTATGTCCAACTTCATCATTGTGATCACATTGATTATGTCTACATAGTTATTAGATTTTACCCTGTACCTCTTTTTATTGAGATCGTGTGGTCGTTATGGTGAATGATCTCACTAGCAATGTTTTGTGCATCACTTCCCCTGGAAGAACCATCACAAAGTATATACATGAAGATATGATCAAATTTTAGAGGTAGAACTTGTCTAATGGTATCTCCAACTCTTATGGGTTTGCAAGCCATTAACAAGTATTTTATTTTGAACATTGTCTCGATAAGGGATGGTCATTTTCCTTTGAATATTTATTCATTCTGTGAGATCCAAAGGCTCCACATAACATGTAAAGGTAGAAAAACCAAGTCTTGTGGACTTCCATGAGATTTTAAACTAGTTTTTCCAAGATTCTATCATTGTGTTCCTAGCCCAAATTTGGTATCTTCCTTGTTATCCTAAAGCACTCCAAACCTCCATCGAGGAATGACATTTAACCAATATTTGTAGACCTAATTTCACATTTTTCTTGCAGAAGTTATAGAGACTTGGTCCCTCCTTATCTCTTTTGAGTAAATTATCCCATACGGGGAGTCTGTTGTGAAGGGAAATCCATGCAAAAATTTTGGCCTTGGGCAGTGTCCAAATCCTCTAGAGACCACTCCACCACCATGGATTCCTTGCCTCCACATTCTACAAT
>ML777197.1:1313472-1323994 GCA_009831015.1 Picea engelmannii
AAAAATGGCATACCTTGCTGAATTCTGGCTTATTCTAGAGAGTGACCTTGTAGAGAGTGCCCCTCACGAAATGTTTGTTGAATGAATCTGAAAATGTTACACAAAATACTATAGACTATACTCTAACCAACAAATTTGGTTTTACTTAATTCAGATCTGTTATGAATAAGTTATGACATTTTTACCCGAAACACCCGTTTTAGACTAGTTTCAGGACTAGCCACGAACCCTATTTTCCACGGAGTGTAACGCCAAAAATACAACGACCCACAAGATGAATTTTTTAGAACAGATACTTAGATATGTTTCCTCAATTTCCTATCAAGTTCATGGTATGAATAATTCTAGAAAAAAAAGTTATTGTGAAAATGGTGAGATGACCTATAAATAACATACCTTAGAAAGAATCATCAAGAGAATTTATCCTCCCTTGAATTTAGGCCTTCTTTTCTTCACCTTCCCTTTGAAATTTGGCTTAGATATCCTTTGGTTACCTAAGTCACCTATATATATTCAATATTCTCAAGTGTGATATAAAATTATAGAGCCTTGCCTTTTATTTATACTCTCCAAGTAGCTTCCTTAGAAGCATCTTCTAGGTCACTTTGCTCACTTTCCTTATTTTAGGGTTAACCCACTTCTAATTTCTCCATTAAATTTATTATTTAAATAATTTATTTTGTATTCAATTTGAATTATAGTACACTCATCACTTCACTTTATTATTTACCTTCTAAAATCTCTTAAACCACTTTGACTACTTTGACCTTTTGGGGCTTCTAGATGACATATGAGGGCCCTCCAACTTCGTAAGGCAATAACTCTCAAACCATAAGGTGTTATGTGATGTTCCACATACCACCAGAAATGGAATGAAATGTACTATCCATATAGAATATTATTACTATCAAAATTCATACCATTATCCATCAAACAAACATGGGTCCATTATCCAAACCTGGGTTCTCCAACTTCTCATGGCCATAACTCTCTAACCGTGAGGAGTTATGTGACGTTCCACATACCAACGGAAATGGAATGACATGTAATATCCATATAGAATAGTATGACCTTCAAATATGTTAAAATTCATACGATTATACATGAAACAACCTTGGGTCCATTACCCAAAACTTTGTGCTACCAGAATTCACTACCAGACTTTCTTCAAGGGTTGACATCAATGACAACCAACCTTAATCAACAATATACCCCTTTGGCATTGATGGCAAAACTATGATTCAATACTGAAATAATTTCATGCAATACTGAATTCATATCACTCATGCTCCCCTTGGAACCATGCCTCTGTCCTCTGCATCTCTGTGACCATTGCTCCCCATGGAATGATGCCTTTATCCTCTGCATTTGATAAATACCCCCCCCTTTGTCATCAATGGAAAAGGTATCTTTCCATCTTGGGCTCCTCCCCCTAACTGAACTATCCTCTTTATGGTGCTTCCTCGTGTACATCTAAGACATATAAGATAAGCATTCAAAAGCATTCATTTTGGAGTAGAAATAACTCTGAGTCTCTGGCGAAGATACTCAAAGGATTCCCGTGGAAGTGGTTTTGTAAATATGTCTGCCACTTGTTCTTTTTTTCCCACATACTCAACTCTAATGATTTTTTTTGCAACATGTTCCCGTAGAAAGTGATACTTGATTGGAATGTTCTTCGTCTTGGAGTGCATCACCGAGTTCTTTGAGATACTGATGGCACTTGTATTATCAAAATATATTGGAATGGGATCATCATACTCAACCTGTATATATATCATATTTTTTTTCAACCAAAGAACCTGTGTACAACATGTTGTTGCTGCAATATACTCTTCCTCGACTGTAGATAGAGATACTGATGATTGTTTCTTTCTTATCCATGATACTAAATACTCACCCAAGTAGAACGCTGCTCCCCTGGTTCTTCATCGATCATTAATAAAACCTACCCAATATGCATCTATGTAGGAAATAAGAGATAGATCCTTTCCTTTTGGATACCATAATCCAAACTCTTACATTCCTTTGAGATACCTGAAAATCCTCTTCACTAATAACACATGTGATTCCTTTGGTGATGCTTGAAATCGTTCCACCTATCCAACTTCTTTCATTACATCTGGTCTATATGATGTCACATATAGTAGGATACCAATCATTGACCTGTATTGCCTCTGATCTGTAGACTTTGAATCATCATATTTTCTTAAATTTCAATTGGTTTGCATGGGAGTGATAATTGGTTTGCAATCTTCCATTCCAAACCTCTTTACCATTTCTATGATATACTTGGTTTGAGAAATTAAAATTCCTTGGTTTATTTGACGTATCTGAAGTCCTAGAAAGAAGGATAGTTCTCCAATTAATGACATTTCAAATTCATTCTGCATATCCTTTGCAAATTTCTAGCTTAACTTGTCATCATCACTACCAAAAATAATATCATCAACGTAAACTTCAATTAATAAAATACTATCTTGACTTACCTTGATGTAGAGGTTGCTATCTGCACTTCCTTTTTAGAACCTTGCATGGTGTAGATATTTATCCAATCTAGAGTACCATGCTCTAGGATCTTGTTTTAGACCATACAAGGCCTTCTTTAATTTACACACATAATCTGTGTTCTCTGATAACTGAAATCCTTCTGGTTGTTAAATGTATACTTCTTCTTCAAGTTCCCCATTCAGAAAAGTTGATTTTATGTCCATCTGATACACTTTAATATTTTTGGAGCATGCATAAGCTAAAAGAAATCAGATTGCTTCCATTCTAGCAACTGAGGCAAATGTTTCTTCAAAGTCGATTCCTTCAACCTATGCATATCCTTTACATACTAATCTATATTTTTTCCTTGCAACCTGTCCATATTCATTCAATTTATTCATGTATACCCACTTTGTGCCGATCACATTCTTATCCTTTGGTCTTGGAACCAATTCCAAGTGTCATTTTCCTCTATTTGGTCCAATTCTTCATCCATGGCCTTGTTCCAAAATTCATACGTGCTGGGCTCTTCAAAATAGGTTGGTTCAATCGTAGATGTGAGTTCTAGGTGCATTTGTTCTGGTGAACAGATTCTTCTTCTAGTCTCAACTCCTACATCTTTGTTTCCGATAATCTGATCTGAAGGATGATTCTTTTGTACTCGTCTGCTAGGTGTTTCTGGAGTTACTTGCTGAACTTGCTCTTCTGTTTTTGTAGGATCCTCTTCGTCTTCCCCTTCTTTTTCATATTTTGTTTCTTCCTCGTAAAGTTGTTCCATTCATTCATTTTCTTCTTCCTTTAATTCTTGTCTACCTGTTTCATTGATGCAAGAGCATCGTACAAAACCAAAAGCACGCGCCTAGCCAAAGGAGTAGCTGGACGCACAGATGGAAAAAGAGCAAGTTTTTATGAACAAAGTTTTGAATTTTGAAACTGAAGCATTAATGTAATAATCTAGGAGGAACGTACTTTCATTTATATCTTGGAAATTGTAAACATATCTTGAGCGATTTCTCTCATCTGTCGGATGTAATAGACATTAAGTCTGTTTAATGAAAGTAGGTAGATTTGAATTAAGAGATTAGACAGTTTAGAGAGTAGGAGGGAAAATGGATATAGACACTCTCACCCTTGTATCATTGTAACATTATCATAATTGAGAGCTATAGCAGAGAGATGTAGAGAAGAACCCATGTATAGGAGCACTTGAGTTAATATATGAAGCTTTGACTCAATTTTCATGGTGTTATGATGCTTACTGTTTACATTTGTTGAATGGTCTGCTTACAATTGTTTTATTTTCTCTGTTATGAATTTGTTTCAATGTTGTGTTATGCATGATTTCATTTTGAATGTATGAAGTCTAAGAGAAGAGAAGAATGAGTTTCAATTGTTTCTCATCCCGAGAGTTCCTGTAAGGAGTGCAGTGAAACATCCGCAAGGTGTGCGTTAACAAGAGTTTGATTTTTATCTGAGAAAGATCAGGAGAGATACCATTGTTCTCATACCAGCAGAGGTGCAGGTGAAGCACAAAGTCGTGCAAGGTGTGTGCAGGCTAGTTGAAACCTTAAAATTTATCTACTAAGGTGAAGGTGGAAGGATTGTTGTTGCAAAGAGTGCACAGAGTCGAGGACTCAAATAACTAGAGGTTATTTGAAAGATTGCCACAAGGAGTGCGAGCAGGATCTCTCTTGGAGACTTAAGTTCACAAGTAAAAGCTCGGGAGAGTTAGTACCTTTGAAGAGTTCAAAGGAAAATGGGGAGCAAAATCATCACGCAGAAGTTAAGTTCAGTGGAAGAACGCCAAGTTAGTTTTCGCTAGAGATTCTTGAGGAGTGAATCAGATGGTTAGAATTCTCTGTGGAGAACTCACGAAGTCGCGAGGATTGTAGGATCTAGTGAAGTTGCAAGGTGGTTAGAATTTGGGTGAACCCATCACCTTGTTTTCAAGAATCAACGTGGACCATGGATCGTGATCTGTCTGAGCCGTCAAATCATTTAAAAATTTGGGGTTTCATAGGTCTGGAGTGTAAGCCAAAACCTTTGGTCACTCACATTCCCAAATCGTGAAAGGGGTTATCGCGTGTGAAGCTAAATGAGTGAGTTTTGACACTTTGGGAATTCAAAGTTCGATATTTCGGGAGTCCTAACGACAAGGAGCCGGGACATAGTGGAGTGAAAATCCCGAAGTCGCGAAACGCGATAGGACTTTGGCATGGAATTTTGGCATTTCAGCACTTCGAGTGTAGGGAAGTAGAGGAGGCAACGATATTTGGAATTGAGAGTTTCAAAATCCCGGTTCATGAAAATCTGAAAGATCCAGAGTCGTTGGATCGTGGAGGATATCAGCTGTAGATCACATTGGAGGCGAGGTTTTGGGAATTCAGAGATCGGAGTTTCGGGAGGTGAGGAACCTTCCTGCTGTGGATCTCGAAAGTCACAAAATACCGAAGAGTGAAAGGAACAATTCCCAAAACATTGAAGAACAATAGTTGTGGGCCCAATTGGGTGTCGGGGTTCCGAGAGTCAAGAGACAGAGTTGCATGTCCATGCAACTCCCGAAATCGCTAAAAGGAAAAAGCCGAAAAGCGGGTCCTAAGAATTTATCGGAGGATACGTGCGACAGAAGTCAAGGGAGTGGTCAAGCTTCGGGGAAATTCCTGAAAGATCTTTGATCTCACCAAAAAGGGGAAATTTCGGAAATCGAAAAATCATAAGGGAAGAGGAATGAGTGTTGGTCGATCACTCAAGTTCCGAAAAGCCGAAATAAGTAGCAACAAGAGGCGTGTGTTCGGTGCATTGAAGGAGTCAACCCTCATTGACGTTTTGGGTTTCGAAGTTTGAAGATACAAGGGGCTTGACAACAGGATTCGCGAAATCGTGAAATCCGAAATCCCGAAAGGGAAAAAGCCCTGATCACATTTGGTGGTCGGTTGTGAAGTTAACATCAGTATTTGATCACATAGGCATAACTCAAAAGGACCTGTGGAATACATCTGTTTGTGGGTATGAAGGATTCCCTATGGGGAAATCAAAGAGTCAATCAAAATTAGGGGAAGATTTAGAATGATCCTGCGTGGATCTTGGCCCGAGGGTCGGGGGTCTGCATCAATTTGGTATCAGAGCTCATAACAAGTTCTTTGCTTTATGTAGCACAGAGAACAGGGGAACATTTTATAGCCATGCCACCATGAATAAGAGACAATATAATGCCAATGCCTGATCCAGCAAGAGAAAGAGAAATGCACGAGTTACGTGTCAGGCTTGATGTGATGGAGACAACACAGAGGTGCACAGTTGACGTTGGGGATATCAGTGAGGCCGAAAGTGAAAATGAAGCTGGAAATGAAGGAGAAGAATTTGCATTCGAAGATGCTGCGGACGAACGCCTATTCAGGGCTATTGCAAGGATAGGTGCCAAAGCAAAAATGGACATTCCAGTGTATGAGAGAAACTTGGATGTTGAAAATATTCTAGATTGGATTAAATATCTATACAAGTACTTTGACTATGAGGATGTCGAGGAAGACAAGAAGGTCAAACATGCCATTACTAGACTTAAAGGGAATGCAACACTATGGTGGGATGAACTGCAGGCAGACAAGCACTGCAAGGGCAAGTAGAAAATCAAAAGCTCGGATAGAATGGTTTCATAGATGAAAGCCAAATTTATACCCAAGGATTATCAAATTACTCTATTTCGGATAATGCAAAATTTGAGACAGAAGATGATGTCAGTGAAAGAATACACTAAAGAATTCTACAAGATAAACATTAGAGTAGGTCATCGGGATGGTGATGATGAAAAATTTTCCAGGTACATGAATGGTCTATGGTATGACATTCAAGATGATATGAGCATGATGAACATTCAAAATGTGGAAGATTCTTATCAGATAGCTCTAAAAGCCGAAGAGAAGCTGAGCCGAAAGCAAGGTCAAAGAGGCCGAGGTAGAAGTCAAGCCAGAGGAAAAACACTTGCCCAAGAAACGA
Source organism: Picea engelmannii (assembly GCA_009831015.1). Classification (NCBI taxonomy): domain Eukaryota; kingdom Viridiplantae; phylum Streptophyta; class Pinopsida; order Pinales; family Pinaceae; genus Picea; species Picea engelmannii. The sequence goes on from ML777197.1 coordinate 1,319,956, forward strand.
CTTAGAAACCCAAATAAGAGGGAAAGAAACCTCAAACTCAACATGAGAGAGGAGGAAGCTCATAGAGAGGGCAGTATGCTGATAGAAATAATTTTAATTGAGCTAGAGGAAGAGGAAGAGGCAGAGGTGGTGAAGTAAAATGCTTTGTCTATGGAAAGATCGGACATAAATCCTATGAGTTTCTAGATAGGAAAAAAGATGGTGGTGAAACTTACATTGCCGAAGCTCAAGTATGGAATTTTGAGGCAGAAGACACTTAGGGAAAAAGATCTTTGATGATGAGGAAAGTTCTCTTGAAGCCAGAGAAGGAGGCAGAGAACCCAGCCCAAAGAAACAGTCAGTTTCAGACTGGTTGCAAAACCAAAGACAGGGTATGCAAGGTCATAGTAGATAGCGGTAGCATAGACAATATCGTATCTACAGAGATGGTAGAAAAGTTGGAGTTGGAGACTGTTGTACATCCAAGCCCATACCGAGTTTTGTGGCTACAAAAAGGACATCAGGTAAATGTCACTAAACAATGTTTAGTTGAATTTAAAATAGGAGGATATAAGGATGAAATACTATGTGATGTCATTCCCATGGATGTTTGTCATTTATTGCTGGGTAGACCATGGCAATATGATAGAAACATAATTCATGATGGGAGAAATAACATGTACACCCTGGAGAAAAATGGTAGGACTCACATGTTGCTGCCAATTAAAGATAAAGAGGTGAAAACAGAGATGAGCAACATTGTACTTCTCATGAGTGGGAAGGAACTTCTTAATGAGGTTAAGAAGAAGGAAGACACACAATTTATTGTGGTCAGGAAGCCAAAAATGTTTTTGACCAGTACAAGGATAGATGATTTACCAGAAGAAATCCAAGAGTTATTGGGAGAGTTTGTTGATATAGTAGTGGATGAACTACCTTGTTCATTGCCACTTATCAGGAGTATAAGTCATCATGTCGATCTTATACCTGGAGCTAGTTTGCCAAACAAAGCAGCATATCGGTTGATGCCGTAGGAAAATGAAGAAGTTAAGAGACAAGTCCAGGACTTAATGGACAAAGGATTGATTCGAGAAAGCTTGAGTCCATGAGCTGTTCCAACAATGCTCAACCCAAAGAAAGATGGAGGATGGAGAATGTGTACAGACTTAAGGGAAATCAATAAGATTACTATCAGATACAGATTTCCATTACCAAGGATGGACGACTTGATGCATTGCTTGAGTGGAGAAAAGTTTTTTCAAAGATTGATTTGAAAAGCGGGTATCATCAAATTCGAATGAGAGAAGGTGATGAATGGAAGACAACATTCAAGACGAATGAGGGGCTATATGAATGGCTTGTCATGCCATTTGTCCTAACGAATGTGCCCAGTACTTTCATGAGGTTTATGAAAGAAGTCCTGAAGGATTTCATAGGGAAATTCGTCATTGTATATCTTGATGATATATTAATTTTCAGCAAAACAGAAGCAGAACACTTAAAGCATTTAGTTGCAGTAATGAGAAGATTACAACAAGAGAAATTGTTGATAAATATGAATAAATTGTCATTAATGAGGACATAACTCATTTATTTAGGTTTTTTTTTCTCTGAAAATGAGTTGAATATGGATCTAGAAAAGGTATATGCAATTAAGAATTGTCCATCGCCGAAGAGTGTGTTGGAAAATATTTAACAGACAAAGCATGCTTGTATAATTGTCATTGATGGAAAGTACAACATTGAAGATGGCATGAGTATAGAAAGTATGAAATAGATGGACATTATGAGAAGACGCTACTGTAGAGAATATTCAAATAAGTAGAGTATTTTTGGCAGATCATCGATGGCAAGATCAGAGTAAGTGGGACAAAGTAAGCTCGGGAGGAGAAGCAACATTTCTGATCGTTGGATCCCATTCAAAATTTTCGAAAGAAGGAGGACTGTCAGATCTGTTAGTAGACAAGAAGAATGTGTAGAAGAGGAGGATAGATATCAAGAATCAGATCTGAGCGCGAGGATCAGCCATCGTTGGATCATGAAAAACCTGCACGTTCATTAAAGTGCAAGGAGAACCAGGCATACAAAATCCTGAAAGAAGGAGAACTGTCCATCTTTGGGCATGACACATGGACATAGATCAACATTTCACTGACTGGAAAGTAAAAAGTAAGAAATGATCTAACCTCTCATCTCCCAAAATCATGATTTAATCGCAGCCGTCAGATCAAGGTGTGATTTGGACCGTCAACTCCATTTTGGAGTTTCACGACTCGCGACTTGGAGAGGCAAGAAATATGACCATTGAAATCACGATATGTGAAATCGCGATTTAATCGCAGCCGTTAGATCAAGGTGTGATCTGGATCATCGACTCCATTTCGGAGTTTCGTGACTCGCGACTTGGAGAGGTAAGAAACAAAACCATCGAAATCGCGATTTAATCTCAGCCATCAATTCACGATGTGTTTTGGACCATTGATCTGAGCTCCAACTCGAAGCTTCGCCTATCACGACTTGGAGAGGTAAGAAACAAAACCATCTAAATCGTGATATGCGAAATCACGATTTAATCCCAACCGTCAATTCATGATGTGTTTTGGACCGTTGATCTCGACTCTCCAACTCAGAGCTTCACCTATCACAACTTGGAGTGACAAGGACCTCTATCGAAGGAATCGCGAGATGCGAATTCACGATGAGATCTGGACTGTATATTCATCGAATGAGTGGACCGTTGATCTAAGATTCATTTCGTAGTTTTTCTTATCGCAACTTGGAGTGACAAGGACCTCCATCGAAGGAATTGCGAGATGTGAATTCAAGATGAAATATGGACCGTAGATTCATCGAGATCGTGGACCGTTGATCTCAGCTCCATCTCAGGGTTTTGGGGATCACGACTTGGAGATTCGAGATGCCTCATCTCCAGACTCACGAAAGGGGAATTCACGAAAAGCACTTTTTGCATAAGCGCTTGGTCATGGCTATGGTCATATTGAGGAAGGAGCTATCGCAGAAAAACTCTGTATCGAAGTTTCAAAGATCACGATATGAAGTGTCAAGACACTTGGCCACAGGATTGCTGAAATGCCGAAACCCAATTTAAAGGCAAGATTAATAAAATTCATCCAACAGTGAAGATAAACTTGAATATGATCAGAGGGCTATTGTTCTCTCTCACAGTTAATTCATCAGTTACAAATCAATTAGCAAAACTGATTCATGATTCCTGATCGATTGGCGTTTCAGTTGCTTAGATAGTTTTCTTTTGTCGAAGAAGATGCTAAGTGTAACTATTGCAGGCGTGGTTTATAAAAGAATAAGAGATAGACTGTGCGGGGTTGCTAGTTCTGGATGAAAAATGAATTAAACTGGAAGAAAGGGAAAATCACAGAATGCGCCGTGTCAGACTGAAAATATGCACAGTGTGAGACTGAAAATGTGCGCAGTGTGAAATGAAACTCAGAGAAGAGTAACAGATGAAGAAAAGATTTGAAATGGAGCAGAATGACAAAACAAGTTGAAGCAGAGAAGAATTGCAGAACAGACAAAGGAAGAGAAGAATTGCAGAACAGTTAGAAGAAGACCAAATTTACAGAACAAAGAAGAAATGGTAAGAATCGATTTATCTGTGTAGTTGTCTGTTTATTTATTCATTCATATTCCAGGGTGGTTGGGAGGTTATAGGGAGGACTGTTGTCCTCAGAGGTTCAAGTGGGAGCTTGAACACAGGGAGTTGTAGCTTTTGTCTGGTTGCAGCCAGAGAAACCAGGGTGGCAAGGTGGTGCAGGGGAGAACAAGTGTTCTATGTTATTAGGTTGGAGCCTGTGTAATTGGAAGTTCGTGCTTCCATCCAGTTGATGCTGGAACATTAGGGGAGTTGGTGATTCCTTCTAGTGGGTTCTATAGAAATAAGAGAGTTGGTGCTCTCAAACAAGTTGCAGCTTGTAAAACAAAGGTAGCAGCCTCACATTGAGTTGGTGCTCAATTATAGATGATGTACAGAACTTAAAAGACTGCCTATCATTTTGAAGAAGAAGAGGTTTTCTCCCTTTAT
>ML777197.1:1364164-1379300 GCA_009831015.1 Picea engelmannii
GATGCGCCACCCTTCTTCTTCTTTCACCAACTTGAAATATCAACTTGCCTCATAAGAACATGAGCAAGTGAAGTGTGTGATAGAAGTGAGGCACTAGCCTCTTATTTATATCAATCTGGCACGTGTGAAGAGTCACCATCTGGCAGGGCTGACCTCTCACACTGGGTGGGTAAATCCACCTTTAATTAAATCTGTCCCTTTCATTATAACTGCTGGGGCCGACTTCTTATTCTGCACTTTGTAATTGTCCGATGACCAATCCGCAAAAGGGGATTTGGTCCTTATACAATTACCGACTTGATTAATCCTCAATGGGGATTAATCTAATAATAAAAATAATAATAATGACATGATTAATCCACAATGGNGATTTAATCCAATAACAAAATAATAAGAATGCTCTTCGCAGTTACATTATTTCAACAAAAAGGACATCAGGTAAATGTCACTAAACAGTGTTTAGTTGAATTTAAAATAGGAGGATATAAGGATGAAATACTATGTGGTTTCATTCCCATGGATGTTTGTCATTTATTGCTGGGTAGACCGTGGCAATATGATAGAAACGTAGTTCATGATGGGAGAAAGAACACAAACACCCTGGAGAAAAATGGTAGGACTCACATGTTGCTACCAGTTAAAGATAAAGAGGTGAAAACAGAGACAAGCAACACTGTACTTCTCATGAGTGGGAAGGAACTTCTTAAGGAAGTTAAGAAGAAGGAAGAAACACAATTTATTGTGGTCAATAAGCCTAAAATGTTTTTGACCAGTACAAGGATAGATGATTTACCAGAAGAAATCCAAGAGTTGTTGGGAGAGTTTGTTGATATAGTAGTGGACAAACTACCTTGTTCGTTTCCACCTATCAGGAGTATAAGTCATCATTTCGATATTATACCTGGATCTAGTTTTCCAAACAAAGCAGCATATCGGTTGACGCCACAGGAAAATTAATAAGTTAAGAGATAGGTCCAGGACTTAATGGACAAAGGATTGATTCAAGAAAGATTGAGTCCATGCGTTGTTCCAACAATGCTCAACCCAAAGAAAGATGGAGGCTGGAGAATGTGTACAGAGTCAAGGGAAATCAATAAGATTACCATCAGATACAGATTTCCATTACCAAGGATGGACAACTTGATGATTGCTTGAGTGGAGAAAAGTTTTTTTCAAAGATTGATTTGAAAAGCGGGTATCATCAAATTCGAATGAGAGAAGGTGATGAATGGAAGACAAAATTCAATATGAATGAGGGGCTATATGAATGGCTTGTCATGCCATTTGGCCTAACGAATGCGCCTAGTACTTTCATGAGGTTGATGAATGAAGTCCTGAAGGATTTCATAGGGAAATTCATCATTGTATATCTTGATGATATATTAATTTTCAGCAAAACAGAAGCAGAACACTTAAAGCATTTAGTTGCAGTAATGAGAAGATTACAACAAGAGAAATTGTTGATAAATATGAAGAAATTGTCATTTATGAGGACATAAATCATTTATTTAGGTTTTGTTATATCTACAAATGAGTTGAACATGGATCCAGAAAAGGTAGATGAAATTAAGAATTGGCCATCCCTGAAGAGTGTGTTTGAAGTTCGAAGCTTCCATGGTTTGGAAAGTTTCTACGGGAAATTCATTCGAAATTTCAGTGGAATTAGTGCACCAATGATGGATACAGTGAAGGAAAGACACAAGTATTTTCACTGGACAAAAGAAGCAGAGAAGAGCTTCAACCTGCTGAAGAAGAAGATCACTGAGCAACCAATTCTGGTTTTGCCGGATCTTAGTAAGACATTCTAGGTCAGGTGTGACGCGAGTGGATTTTCAATTGGAGCGGTCTTGAGCCAAGACAATAGGCCGATCGCATGCTTCAGTGAAAAACTGAATGAAGAGAAGATCAAGTACTCAACATATGAAAAAGAATTCTATGCAGGCATACAAGCGCTGAAGAAATGGAGACATTATCTGGTTCCTAAAGAGTTTGTTTTGTACAATGATAATAATGCTTTACAATTCGTGACTCAACAGGAGAAGTTGAACCAAAAACATGTTAAATGGGTTGAATTCATGCAGAATTTTACTTTTGTGATTAAGCATATTTCTGGAACTGCTAACAAAGTTACTGATGCTTTGAACAGGAAATGTTTTCTTATGCAGGAATTCAGAGTCAAGACTTTAGGTTTTGATAACCTCAAAGAAATGTATAGGGATGACCCCAATTTTAAGGAGGCATATGAGGCATATGAGAATCCAGTTCTCAGGGACAAAAACCAATGGACTGAGTATATGATCCAGGATGGGTTATTATTCCACAGTGACTGAACACCACTGACTGAACACCACAGTCAATGGGATCACATTCTGAACACCACAGTCAATGGGATCACATTCTGCCACAATTGGAATTTTCTTATAATGATTCTCTTAATAGAAGCACAGGGTAGAGTCCATTCCAGATTGTATATGGAATGCAGCCAAGGGGATTTTCTGAATTGAAATATTCAGAACAAGTTGAATTTAGGAGTTCTAGTGCAGAAGACTTTGCAGAAGGAATGAAGGAGCTTCACAGCCGAGTCAAGGAGCGATTGCAGAGTTTGAGTCAAAAATACAAGCGGAGACTAGATCAACACAGGAGAGAACTTCAATTTGAAGTTGGTGATCTCGTTCTTGCGCATTTGAGGAAGGAAAGGTTCCCAAGGGGAACATATAACAAACTAAATATGAAAAAGATTTGATCGTGCAAGATCATAAGGAAATTTTGGGCAAACACATATGAGATTGAATTACCCGATGGGATCGAAATCTCACCGATATTCAATGTTGCGGATTTGTACCCTTACAGAGCTAAAGAAGCAGGAGTAGAGAAGGAACATAAAGAAATTCAATGGACCAAACAAATGCCTATAGCTAAAAAAACCACAAATGGAAAGCATAATTGACAAGAGGATTAGCAAAAAGACCAGGAGAAAACAATATTTTGAATACTTGGTCAAATGGAAGGGACATCCAATTGAAAATTCTAGTTGGGAAGATGAAGCAGAAATTCAAAAGCATGGATAGACCATGCAAGAGCTCATGAATAGGAGTTCATGGAAAATTTCAAGCGAGGGAGTATGATGCAGGAGCATCGTACAAAGCCAAAAGCACATGCCTAGCCAAAGGTGCAGCTGGACGTGCAGATGGAAAAAGAGCATGTTTTTATGAACAACATTTTGAATTTTGAAACTAAACCATTAATGTAATAAGCTAGGAGGAACGTACTTTCATTTATATCTTGGAAATTGTAAACAGATCTTGAGCGATTGGTCTCATCTGTCATATGTAATAGACATTAAGTCTGTTTAATGAAAGTAGGTAGATTTGAATTAAGAGATTAGATAGTTTAGAGAGTAGGAGGGAAAATAGATATAGACACCCTCACCCTTGTATCATTGTAACATTATCATCATTGAGAGATGCAATAGAGGGCTATAGAGAAGAACCCATGTACAGGAGAACTTGAGTTAATATATGAAGCTTTGACTCAATTTTCAGGGTGTTATGATGCTTACTGTTTACATTTGCTAAATGGTATGATTACATTTGTTTTATTTTCTCTGTTATGCATTTGTTTCAATGTTGTGTTATGTATGATTTCATGTTGAATGTATGAAGTCTAAGAGAAGAGAAGAATGAGTTTCAATTGTTTCTCATCCTGAGAGTTCCTGCAAGGAGTGTAGTGAAACATCCGCAAGGTGTGCATTGACAAGAGTCTAAGTTTTATCTTAGAAAGCTTAGGAGAGATACCATTGTTCTCATACTAGTAAAGGTGTAGGTGAAGAAAAGAGCCATGCAAGGTGTGCTCAGGCTAGTTGAAACCTCAAAATTTATCAACTAAGGTGAAGGTGGAAGGAATGTTGTTGCAAAGAGTGCACAGAGTCAAGGACTCAAATAACTAGAGGTTATTTGAAAGATTTCCACAAGGAGTGTGAGAAGGATCTCTCTTGGAGACTTAAGTTCACAAGTAAAAGCTCAGGAGATTTAGTACCTTTGAAGAGTTCAACGGAAAATGGGGAGCGAAGTCATCGCACAGAAGTTAAGTTCAGTGGAAGAACGCCATGTCAGTTTTGGCCAGAAATTCTTGAGGAGTCAATCAGATGGTTAGAATTCTTCATGGAGAACTCGCGAAGTCACGAGGATCGTAGGATCCAGTGAAGCTGCAAGGTGGTTAGAAGTTGGGTGAACCCATCACCTTGGTTTAAAGAATCAACATGGACCGTTGATCATGATCTGTCTGAGTAGTCAAATCATTTCAGAATTTCAGGTTTCGTAGGTCCGGAGTGTAAGCCGAAACCTTTGGTCACTCACACTCCCAAATCGCGAAAGGGGTTGTCGCATGTGAAGCTGAATGAGTGAGTTTGGACACTTCGGGAATTCAGATTTCGGTATTTCGAGAGTCCTGACAACAAGGAGCCGGGACATAGTGGAGTCAAAATCCCGAAGTCGTGAAACGCGACAGGACTTTGGCGTGGAATTTTGGCATTTCGACACTTCGAGTGTCAGGAAGTAGAGGAGGCAAAAATCTTTGGAATCGAGAGTTTGAAACTCCCAGTTCATGAAAATCCGAAAGATCTAGAGTCATCTGATCTTGGAGGATCTTAGTCGTAGATCATGTTGGAGGTGAGGTTTCAAGAATTCAGAGATCGGAGTTTCGGGAGGTGAGGAACCTTCTTGTTGTGGATCTCGCAAGTCGCGAAATCCCAAAGAGTAAAAGGAAAAACTCCTGAAACATTGAAGGACAATAGCCGTTGGCCCAATCAGGTTTCAGGGTTCTGAGAGTCAAGAGACAGAGTTGCATGTCCACGCAACTCCCAAAATTGTGAAAAGGAAAAATCCAAAAAGTGGGTCCTGAGAATTTATCGGAGGATACGTGCGATGGAAGTCAAGGGAGTGGTAAAGCTTTTGGGAAATTCCTGAAAGACCTTCGATCTTGCCAAAAAGGGGAAATTTCAGAAACCAGAAAATCATAAGGGAAGAGGAACGAGTGTTGGTCGATCACTGAAGTTCCAAAAACCTGAAATAAGTGGCAACAAGAGGCGTGTGTTCGGCAAATTGAAGGAGTCAATCCTCATTGATGTTTTGGTTTTCGGAGGTTGAAGAGACAAAGGGCTCGACAACAGGATTCGCGAAATCGCGAAATCCGAAATCGCGAAAGGGAAAAATCCCTGATCACATTTGGTGGTCGGTTGTGGAGTTAACGTCGGTATTTGATCACGTAGGCATAAATCAGAAGGACCTGTGGAATACACCTGTTTGTGGGTGTGAAGGATTCCCTGTGGGGAAATCAAAGAGTCAATCAGACTCAGGGGGAGATTTAGAATGATCCTGCATGGATATTGGCCCGAGGGTTGGGGGTCTGCATCATTCATCAATTGTTACATTGATGCTTTCCACCACTTTGTTCAATCTCAGGTTGTAACACTTGTATGATTTTCTTGTACTTGAGTAACCAACAAGTACTCCTTTGTCCACACAAGAGTCAAACTTTCCCATTCTTCCATCTTCTATTTTGATGTAGCATTTGCTTCCAAAAACTTTGAAGTGCTTTACATTTGCTGGTCTTCCTTTCCATAGCTCGTAAGGAGTTTTTTCAGTGTTTTTTTTAGCATTACTCCATTTTGAATGTGAATTGTTGTATTCACTGACTCTGTCCAAAAAATATCTATCAATTTGGAATCCACTAGCATTGTTCGAGCCATTTCTTGTACTGTCCTGTTCTTTCTTTCAACAACTCCATTATGTTGAGGTGTCCTATCAACGAGGAATTCCCTTTTTATTACATAAATGATGCAGTAGTCCATAAATTACTTTGAAGTGAACTCTCCTCCATTATCAGAACTCAAGCATTTGATTTTTGAATCCATTTCATTTTCAACCATTTCCTTTTAGATCTTGAAGTTTTTAAAAGATTATGACTTATTCTTGAGAAAGAAAATTGTGGTCATTTTTGTATAATCATCAACTAATAACATAAAATATTTCTCACCTTTTAAGCCCTTTGTTGTAGTTGGTCCAACTAGATCAATATGCACAATTTCCAGTGGTCTTGTCGTTTAATATTCCTTTGATTTGAACATGGTCTTTGTTTTCTTTCCTTGTTGACAATGCTTGCATAATGTTTTGGTTGGTTTCGTGATCTGGGGCATTTCTCTGACTTCTTCTCTTTTGTTGACTTTGACAAGGTTATCAAAATGTATGTGACCCATTCTTATGTGCCATATCCAACTTTCATCTTCCTTTCCTAGACAACACTTTTCATTTCCAACTTCACTTAACACATATATGTTGCTTGACTTTCTCGCAGCTATAGAAATCGATTTTCCTGAACCTTCTTTTCTTATCTCATAATTTTGTGAATTGAAAGTAACTTTATGAACTTGGTCACACATTTGACTCACACTTAGAATATTATGTTTCATATCTTCTACTAGTAGAACATTTTCTGCCTTTGTATTCTTGTTCCCAATTCTGACTGTTCCTTTTCCAATGATTTTGGATGAATCATCATTTCCGAAGGAGACTGATCCATCTCTTTCCTTTTGTAATGTAAGAAACCTGTCTCTATCACCTCTCATGTGTTTTGAACACCCACTGTCAACATATCAACCATGTTTCTTTTGCTTATCTTGTAGAGTGAGTGTGCATTCATCATTTCTATATTGATCTTGCTTTCTTATCCATGTCCTTTTCTCAGGTTCCTGTCTGTGACTGTTGTTATTTTGTTGCGGTTCTCTAGGAGGGACTGTCATTCTACAATCTTTGGCCATGTGTCCAAAATTGTTACATTTGTAACATTCCACTTCAGTGCTCAAAGATTCAAACCTATTGTAACTTCTTCTATGTGTTTCACTAGGCCTTCTTGGATAACCCTTTTGTGTATGACTTTCAAAGTTGTTTTTGTTCCTATTGTTATCTCTACAATTCATATCTTTATGTCCAAAATTATTACATGCATAACATATACCAAAAAAGATAGTTTGATACCTGAGAGTTGAAGATCTTCTGAAAGGAGGTACTCTTATGAATTCTTCTTCTTCCTGAGTCCTATCTATCAGTTGTTGATTATGAAATCTGAATATTCTCGGTGGAGGAGTGTCCTTGTAATATTCCTTGTAGATGTTCCTATCCCCCTTGATTGTTTCTGCAAATCTTTTTGGATATGTTTCTTGCATTGTTGTTTTGGAGCTTGATCCTTTTTTTGTCTGATTGTATCCAAGTCCGGATTTGTTATGATGATATTTTTGACTACTGATAATTTCATCCAAAACCTTTGAGATATTCTGCATATTTTTCCTTTGAAGATCCTTTCTTAATGTGACAATCTCTGCTTCCAAATTTCCAATGATCTTGTCTTTTTCTTCTATCTATTCTTTGAGTGCTTCTTCAATTCTTTTATCTTCTTCTATTTGAACCTTCAAAATTGTGATCATTTGTTCTAGTTCTTGAGTGTCTTATTTCTTGTCTAGTTCTTCTTGTAGTTTCTTGTTTTTCTTGTTTTCTCTTCTGATAACTTCTATGGCACTGATGACGGGCGAAATTGACCATCCGTCAACTGAGAGAGTGGAACCGGTCCGGGGTTGTCTAATAACCCAAGCTGTTTGGAATGAACCACCCTTATGGGTTTAGCAGCTCCGTTAGCCGATCTAAGGTCCTAGGAAAACCAAAGAGAAAACTAATCTAAACTAACTAATCTAACTAAAACTAAACAAACTAAACAAACTAACAATAAACAAAACTAATTAATAAACTAATATAATTAAAACTAACTATTAAACAAACTAACTAAAACTAATTATTCTATATATACAAACTACTAACTGAAATATAACTTATTCATAAAATATACAATATCTACAAAATACAGATTTAAATAAAACCTGGAAAACTCATTTTCTTTTTTCCCTAAGATAGAGGAAGATATTTTTGTTGATTTTTGATTTTATGAACAAGAAATAAAACTTACTGAAATTAAACAATCTAATATACTAACTACACATATATCTAACTAAAATACTAACAAATATACTAAACAAATAAACAACAAACTGACCTGGAAACGCTCCAGATTTGTCCTGTGTATGATGACTTCGAAGCTGGTCGGAGGAAGGAAGCTCACACCGGATGATCCAGAAGCTTCTCGTAAACGATAGCTGCAATGCTCTTTGAGTTTATTTACAGGACAAACAAGACATAAAAAATCATAACAATTATATGATTTATAAATCTCTGCAATAAGGTAAACCTGTTATTCAAAAACTTATACTTAATAATTCAATTGATGAAGAAGAGAAATCTGTCATTCACAAACTGAATCAAGTAATTGCTATGTTTTTTAAACACTGGAAGAAATCAGATATGGATTATATTGATTAAATTATATCATTTTCAAAAGACTAAGATAGCTAAAGTAGTCATTAACCAAATGCAAATTGATACACATAAACATGAAACAAAATATTGATATTATGAAAAGCTAAAGCTGTAGCAGAACATCAATTTCTGTCTCGGTCTGTATTAAAATTCCATATCCTTGTTCTCCCACGAATGAGGATGATCCTTATTACAAAAATAATAAGTATTTAAAGACTTCCCACAGGGTAAAACATCCCCGTGGAAGTTATCAAAACAATTTACACAAATCTGGGAAAATATTCCCAAAATTGCCTAAACTAGGAAATTAAAATGAAACTAAAACATCCAGATATCTTCTAAACTGTCCATCAAATCCCATGTAATTTCAAATTCACCTGAAAAGGATCCAAAATAGACAAGTTAGAAGACTCTTTTATTAATAAAATGATAAAAATTAAATTGTATAGACTAGCTACAGAATCATCTGATTTTGTAGCTGGTCTAAAATAAGATACAGAATCATAATTGAAATTAAATCAAATCTTTTAAGAAATTACATTCAATTGACATCCAATAATTACTTGAAAACGAATCATAAATTGAAACCGTTATTCCATTATGAACTCAAACATGATACACATCATTTAACCGAGTACAGAGATAGCAATACTCTGTTTCGATTATAGTCATGAGTCGCGTAAATGAAATCATATGTAACAGAATCATAATCGTTTCTCAACAAATCGAATCCATCTGTTATGAGATCGTTTTGATATTCAATTAAAAATAGAAAAAATCGCAAACACATCGTTACACTTGTGAATCGAACAGGATTATCACGATAACTGTATAGCAAGCGATTTATGGAGTGAACGAATCCAAATGATAATTGACTCATAACAAAATCATAACAAGATTAATCAAACATGGTTTGTTATAGATTTCGATCGTTGATCATTGCACAGTAAGCAAACATGATCGATTAATTTTGATCACAATCGTTTCAATCAAACGAATCATATCAGGGTTTGACCAATTCATTTCACAAATTTAAAATACAGAGCATCAATTATAATCTGAACTCAACTCATGGGACAAACTTGCCAAATTAGAACAAAAGTGAATCGATTGGCTAAGATTTTCACATAGGTGTTATGATTCGGATTCATTTCCAATTCAGGCGCGAATGTTATTTGAGCGTAATGTTTTAATCAAAGAGACAGAGTCATTATCCTTAACCTGGAAACCATCAAAGATAGAACATCACACGACACAACATTGTAACAAGTATCTTCCCGAAAACATTTACCAGTCATAGCATACCAATGATAATGAAATCGAATCCGAGAAAAATCGTAACAATCAAACTCGATCAAATCGTTTACCAACCATAGCATATGGATCATAAAAAAATCAAATCCGAACATGATTATGTTCTAAACTAAATATGAAAAATTTCCTTTTCAAGTCGGATACAAACCAATTCATTTGAAGGCAAACTATTAATTTTGTCACCTTAACGAGACAAGCCAATCAATCAAAATCAAGAGAAAATCACTCAAATCTAATCAAAATCTATTGATTTCTATACTAGGAATAATCAGATTGTATATCGAATCAAAATTTATTTTTATTCAAAGCAAAGCTATATATAGAATGCACGCAATATAACAGAGCCATTCAAGATGTGAACAGAACTGTTTAAAACTGTATTGAAAACATTATAACAGCCTAGATTATTTACAAAACAAAACGATGTCAAAGCCATACCTGTGTAGCAACGAGGTTGCTTTCTTATACCAGCTTGGAATTTACAACAGCCGTGGCTGATTCCACGTTTTTGAACAGTATGGAGCCGGTTGTCTTTTTCTTTTTATATGTCGTTTGGAGCTTGGCCTTTTGACTGGTTAGGACTGCAATCTTGTCTTCCAATGATTGAATCCTTGATTGGCGTATCGGAACATCAATATAATATCTCTCTAACCATGAATTGCATTGGTCACAAGGTGACTGTGTGGGTTTAGACAGAGTAGGTGAGGGTTTGGCGAAATGACCGAGGGTTTCACGAGGCAATTCAATACCCAGGTAGTTAGGGTCGTCCTTTAGGCAGGGGGGTAGGTTTGATACAAAATCATAAGAGGGTTCGGGACATAAATCTTGCGAATAGGGGTATTCGCTGGCCAAGAAACGCTCCACTTCCAAATCAGAGTCCTCACTCAAAATGATATGGTTTGGCTCAACAAGGGGTTTTGGCTTGTTCCTTGCCATCCGTGAAATCAAACGTGCATTCTTTTTCCCTTTGGCGTTTGCAGCAAGGTTTGCGTTGAGATTTTTTCTCATAGGCTTTGTAATGGCCTCTGCACTCTTAGTTACAGTGTCGGGTAATTCGATAGGAGGGTCGGCCGAGGGTTTAGGCAGTAGGACATGGTAGGGCACCCAGGGTACAACCTTGGTTTCAACTACCATGGATTTATCAATCTGTATAGGGTCAGTTTCTTCAAAGCCATTACGGGCGATGAAGGCCTTCCAACTGTCACCAAGCAAACTCAAATGATAAACAACGATGAGCTTAATAAGCCCATGATGAAATAGGTTGTTTTCAACCTTGTGCCTTTTATATTTTTTCGACATCTTATACAAGCTCCGATGAAAATAGAACAACATGTTTAGAGGGTACCCCATAAAAATCATCAATAGACGCAGGTGGTAGAGGAACACAAGCCCGTATTGACCTTCACAGGTCAAAAACTGCTTGATAAGCATTAATAAATCGTGCCATCATTGTTTAAGCATAGTTACAGGCATACCTCTATCACAGGATGTGATTTTAAGCGATTGAAACAACAATGTCCATGGCACTTCCTCGACCTTGCAATTCTTAAACCAACGTTGTCCCGAGGTAGGTAACCCCATAGCTGAGCTGATAAACTGTTCATCAATCTCTAACTGTATATATCCGACCTTGGCTTGACAGCCATCGAAAGTCATGGAAAACTGTTGGGCTACGCAAAGGTTAAAACCCTCAAATCGTTTCACGAAGGTAAGCCATCCACTGTCTGCCAAATCTTGGTGGGCAATGTCAAACATTAACAGGGCCTGGTTTCCATTGGGTTCAACTCACACGAATGGGGCCATGGAGCCGAATGCATGGTAAGGGAATTGTTCGAATTCACCAACACACATAGTAACAGAGCTACCCGAACCAACAACAATGAACGAGCCAAAAGGGGTAAGCATAAATGCGAGCATGCGAAGGTGGTGGAGTCTGCCATGCATAATATTCATTATCCAAGTACAATCGCCAAATTTCATAGCTGTTCACTCCACAATAATAGTTCAACCATTAAGTCATGTGTACAACCAACAAAATCAAAGGTGTATACAAGTGCGCGCAAGTGTTATACCATAATGTTTAAACAATCCGACATATAAATCAAAACCCAAAATCAACTATGTGCCAATGTATATAATCAAAAGTTTTAACCAAGGTTCCAAACGATATTCATAATGGTTGACAAGACAAAAATTATAAAAAGATTAACATAAGGATCATATCATATATATATATATAAAATTTAATCAAAACCCCTATGCATTTTCATATAATCAATGATCAGGCAAGCCGCATGAAGTGCAAATCCAAAGGCTAAATGCCTTCAATAAAACCAAGTTATACAATCAATCAAAGTATGAGAAATGATAAAAGGATATTGCCAGTCATATAATGATCAATAAAAGGTAAGCGCAATAGGCATAATGACAAAAGAAATATCCACAGTCCAGATAATGATAAAAAAAAAACTTTGAAAGGAGAAGTTTTCACACTTACAGTCGTGAAAACTTAACGAAGACAAATGTGCAAATGTCGCAAGAAAAGAAAATGTCGTCTATTTGAAAAATGCAACGAAAACTTGATGTTCACAAGACATAGGTGTAGGCAGCTTATAGGATAATAGAAAAAAGTGAATTGGCTTCCAACAGGCACACATTAATTCCTCTTGGTAGTCAACTTCTGCCTCTTCAATTTCTTCTTTGACTTCTTCATATTCTTCTTCGGCTTCTTCATATTCTTCTTCGACTTCTTCATATTATTCTTCGGCTTCTTCATATTCTTCTTCAGAGTCTTCTACTTCCATGAATAGAACTCTTTCTGTCTCACTGTCACTGACTTCATCTTCATCTGATGATGAGATGTCTTCTTTGGTGCATAAGCTTTTCTTGAAAACTTTCTTTGTGGTGCTTTTTCCTTTATATGTTTGTTTTCCTTTTGAGTAACCTTCATCATTTCTCTTTTTATTATAAGGACATTTTTTAGAAAAATGACCAATACCATCACAATTAAAAAAAAATAAAGGAAGCTCACCTCTATACCTATCATCGGTTCCCTTGTTCAGTCTTTTGACAAAGTTGGCCACTTCTTCATCATCTTCTGAGACATCACTGTTGCTACTATGTTCTTCTTTTTGCCTTCCCTTTTTCTTTGAATTTTTGGATTCTTTGAAGGCTTCTTCTTTTATATCTGGATTTTCTTGTTCAGTTCTCATTTCCTATGCTATGAAGATTCCATGTAATTCGTCTGTGCTTATTGAGTTTAGATCTGATCTTTCTTCTAGTGTTGATATCTTAGGGTCAAATCTCATAGGAAGAGATCTTAGTACTTTTTGAACAATTACATGTTCTTTGATTTATTCTCCCAATCCTATGATTGCATTTATTGTTTCATCAACTTGTAAAAAGTAAGCTGCAATATTCTCATATTCCCTCATCTTAAGTTGTTCAAACTGACCTCTGTAAGTTTGAAGCTTTGTTGTTTTGACTTTTGAATCTCCTTCATAAATATTTTGAAGTTTGTCCCAAATATCTTTAGGGGATTTACAATGTGCAACTTTGGTGAACATTGTTTCACTAAGACTATTCAAAAGTGCATTTTTGGCTTTGGAATTATTCTGACCAAGTTTCACTGCTTTGTAATTTGTTGGTGGAACTGCTTGTGCTGTGTATCCATCTACAATTGATTGCCAAATTTCAAATCCTTGTTCTTGTATATATGTTTTCATCCTTATGCTCCAAAATGCATACTTTTGTCCATTGAACTGTGGTATTCCATTTTTATACAAGTTGTTTCTCTCCATGATCTACCTTTCAGTGGTTAAATTGATTTATGAAGGAATCTACTGTGATACCAATTGTTGGATTACTTGGGGGGGGGGGGTGAATCAATAATAGAGAAATTTAGTCCTTTTTAACCATATAATCCAAGTGTTATATCAATGTAGAATTATCATCCAATAACTGCAGAGTAACTAAGAAATGAACAAATGAACAATCATACACATACACAGTACACCAGTGTTTTACGTGGAAACCCAAAGCGGGAGAAAACCACACAATGTTTTTTCTTATATGTCTTGAATAATTACATTCATTGGAAGCACCAACTTCCTTTGTTTTCCAGATACAATTGGAAGGAGGCTCCAAAACCCTTGTTTCTCAGGCTACAAACTAAGGGAAGCTCCAACTCCCCTATTCTCTGGCTACAACCAGAAGGAGGCTACAACCCCCTATGTTCTCCGGCTACAACCGGAAGGTGGATACAACCACCTGTCCTTGCTCCGTCCAACCGCCCTGACGTAGAAGTAGAATGATGGAACCACTGTCACATTATCACTTTGAGATATATCGATGTAAACCTATAACAATAAACCTGAACCATGCATCAACCTGTACCTCAACCTGTACCATAAACAAGTGCATCAACCATTCACCAACCTATACCAAACAACCTGTACCATAAACACATGCATCCAACCATGTACTAAGTATGTACCAATCATGTGTCAACTACTCATCAACTATGACTCATCAATATGTACCAACATTATCAAATATACACCTCATGTATGTGCCAACTCATCAACTACTTGTCTCAACCATGTACCCAACATGTACCTTAACCAAAATCCCTCATCAATTTCATCATCCAAATATGATTTGTAGCTCTATAATATACCTGGTGTATATTATCACATACCTTCAAACCTTCCTTAACTTTCACAACAAGAAACTAGCATTTTCATCAAACTTTTCTTTAGTTTCACATGACTAGTTTGGGATTAGTCAACAACCCTAACTTGAAATAATCATAACTATGTACCTGTAATGAATACATATCTAAAAATTGTACACAATGTTATTCAATTTTCTTTATGCAATTCCTCTAGGGTTCACTACTTGGAACCTCTCAAAAAAGGAGTTATATAAAAAATGGCACGCCTTGCTGAATTTTGTCTTATTCTAGAGAGCGACCTTGTAGAGCGTGCCACGCACAGAATATTTGTTGAATGGATCAAAAAATGATACAAATAATAATACAAAATGTACTATAACCAACACATTTTTTCTTACAGAATTTGGATCTGTTATGAAGAAGTTATGACATTTTTACCTGAAACACCAATTTTAGACTAGTTTTAGGACTAGCCACAAACCTTATTTTCCGCGGAGTGTAACTCCACAAATACAATGCCATAGAAGTTGAAATTTTTACCACATATAATTGGATATGTTTCCTTAATGTCCTATCAATTTCATGGTCTCAATCATTCTATAAAAAAAGTTATTGCGAAAATGGTGAGATGACCTGTAAATAACATACCTTATAAAGCATCATCAAAAGAATTTATCCTCCCTTGAATTCCGACATTCTTTTCTTTACCTTCCCTATGAAATTCATATTA
>ML777197.1:1379350-1439221 GCA_009831015.1 Picea engelmannii
ACTTTCCTTATTTTAGGGTTAACCCACTTCTAATTTCTCCATTAAATTTATTATTTAAATAATTTCTTTTGTATTCACTTTGAATTATAGTACACTCATCACTTCACTTTATTATTTACCTTCTAAAATCTCTTAAATCACTTTGACTACTTTGACCTTTTGGGGCTTCTAGATGACATATGAGGGTCCTCCAACTTCGTAAGGCCACAACTCTCAAACCATAAGACGTTATGTGGCGTTACACATACCACCAGAAATAAAATGACATTTACTATCCATATAGAATAGTATTAACTGCAAATATATCAAAACGCATACCATTATCCATCAAACAAACTTTGGTCCATTACCCAAACCTAGGTTCTCCAACTTCTCATGGCCATAACTCTCTAACCGTGAGGAGTTATGTGACATTTCACATACCACCGAAAATGGAATGACATATACTATCCATAAAAAATATTATTACCTTCAAATATATTAAAACCCATACCATTATACATGAAACAACCTTGGGTCCATTATCCAAACCCTTTTGCTACCCAAATTTGCTATCGGACTTTCTTCAAGGGTTGACATCAATGACAACCAACATTAATCAACAACATCGATGATTTTGTTTCCCTTTAGTTTTTTCTTTCCTTTGTCCTTACTCTTTACTGTAAAGTCACTTTTGGATGCTTTGCTATTGCTTATAAACTATTTATTGAATCTGTCCTTTTTTAATCATTGTCTACACAACTTAAATTTAATGTTGGTAATCTCCTCGGTGACATTTAAAGTTACAACAAAATTTTCAAAAGGAGATAAACTCTTCAAGGTAATCACTACCAAATATTGGACTTGTAGCAAATTATCATTTGTTATGGACAACTTTATTAACATCATAACCTCTCTATTCTTCAAGTGAAATAATTCTTGCCGATTCTCATCATCAGAGTTTATCCTACCCTTTCCCATGACCAATCCTAACAATCCATTGCATTGGAATCTGGTCATCATACGTTGCATCTAGACATTTAAATTGTGACCATTGGACTTCTTACTTGGGTTCAACAATATATACAATAAATGCACTATTTTTTCTCAACAAATAAATACCAAGCACCAATGGAATAATTTAACTAATCCCAAGAAATCAAAATTCACCTCCAAAACTTAGTTCTGTAGACACATTAATATACTACCCAAAACTATACATTATGATGCCACATTAGCATCAATCCAACACCACCATTATCTTGTTGGGTTCTAGTAGAAAAAAAATTTGTTTAATTGATTCTAGAAAACAATTTTTTTATGTAAAAGGTTCAATTAAAAATTTTGCTGAAATTCTAAATTAGAATCTTAGTGTCTTGAACTTCAGAAATTTTACCTCTTTCCTAGAGTTTCCCATATATAGTCCCTGAGAATTTACATCCTTAGGGATGATATGAAATATAATAAAACAATAGAAACAATAGATGATATTTCACTTCTTAACAACCCTAATCCACTATGCAATTTAAGAGAAAAGATAGCAAGCTTATGCCACACATTTCAACATTCTAGGGAAATCTTATCATGCATAAACTAGATCTGAAAGTCACTTTCTATCATTGATGGTGTTATAGGACGTACAATAAAACAGGTATTTTTCAGATCTATCTTCATTGAGTGAGGGGAGTTAAGGTAGAATAGAAGAAAGTGAGACATCTAGTAGGTCTAACATGCGAAGATCAACTAGAGGTGAGAAGATCAGAAGAAAATTCCATAGACACATGGAATTTTTTCTTGCAAAAGGGGGATCATGTTCTTATGATCATGAGAGCATAGACAACATCGAGGTGGACTCGAGGTACAAACATATAGTGAAATGATGGGTACCCAAGGATCTTCCTTAAATAAACACTGATTTTTGTGTAAATGAAAGGATATACCAGATTGCTCCATCGTCATTACATGGTTTGGGGATATTTTCCATGGATGGCATAAAGGTATGTTACAATGGATTAACTGAATCTATGGAGTACATCGGACCCTATTGTATCTACAAATATTGGATATGAATAGCCCAATATACAAAAAGAATGTGAAGATATGGCTTGGCTGCAAATTATATACAACTAAAAGACAATGATCAAAATAAAGGAGCAACTATCTATATTGACGGAAGGCCAAAAGAAATGGAGAATATTGCAGGGTTTATAAACATTACACGACCCATGACAAAAAATAAGTGACCCAATTGCGTAATTGAGGGGCGTGAAGGAAACCGTGTATTCGTATGTGCAATAAAATCAATAGCTACATGGGAAGAGTTATTGATTGATTACAATTTGAATCGAATAGATATAGATGTTGCTATTATGGGGGCGGTACATATACTAATTTACCCAACATGTAAGCAATGACTCTTATATTTTATGATTTTTATTAGGTTCTTTACGGTGTTAATCCATTTGGAGAGCTTCAGTCTAATTACTCAGTGTGTATATTTTTGTTATCGATAATAACATTCCTCCTTGGATGTCAATAAATATGGAGGATTTCTCATACATTTGAATTTATTTCTCATGATAATGATCACGGTTCTAATTTTACTGTTGTGGTAGGATGATCGTGGTAAATCAAAAGTGGCCTCAGAACATGATGCTAATGATGATTCTCTTGGTGAAATGGATTTGTATGAATCCCCCGATCCTATGGTTTTAATTAGAAAAAAGATCAATAAAACAAACAAAGAACTATCTCACTTGTTAGATATTCTAGATCAAACTCCCGAGGTAGAAGAAAGGATCAAAGAAGTTATGACAAGGCTTAAAAAATATAAGGTAATAAACATAATTTCAAGTGGTTTTGTTTTTATGTCACAAGATCAATTATGAAAGATTGATTTTTAAATTTTACATTATCTATACGAAAAAATGTTTTCTTTCTTATATAGAGATTTTTGGATCCTGTTGACACTGACATGCATGTGTCGGTAGTAGTGGCGCTGCATAGACTCCATAGGGCCCTGACACAAGTGCTCGTATAGCTTCCAGGACACAACTATTCATATCTCCATCTTCCACACCATTAGGTGGGAGCCACGACACACACACCGAGGAAGCGGCCACACAGGTAGGCTCTAGAGGTAGTGACAAAGATGAGGCCAATGATTTGATAAACTGTATGGTTTCTTTTCCTAAATCAAGATGTGTGAACAACATAGGGATCCTTAAGGGAACATTTATGGTCAAGAGGAAGGGATTCCATTAAAGCAAGTTAAAGTCCCAGGTAATTTTTAAAATTTAATTGTTTCATGTTCTCTATGTAGACAAATATAAATAATCTAAATTATTATTTTTAAATTAATAATCATATATTCATTTTGCGTGTAGGGAATATTGATTTTTATAGGTTCTTGGAGAATAAAGCGTTTCTGATTTTTGGGCCCACCATATAGGAGAGGTGGAATTCCCAGAATTCCAACCTCAAAAAAATTGATGGATTATCTCGAAAGTCATTTTGGTGTAGACACATTTAATAAGATCTTGGCCACTGTCGCAGCTGGCCAATATTTAAAATATACGCGAGAAACATATAGGAAGTACTTGAAAAAAAATGATAGGTACGAGCATCCGCTGATTATTCCAGAGAGGTAGTGGAAGGCCCTCATTGAGGACACAAAAGAGAAGAAATTGACAGATGAAGGAAAAACACCCTTTGGTCCCATAAGGTAAATTACAATTTCAATTCAATACCTCCAATTGTTTTTAGATGTAAATAAAATTGTGGTATATATTAACATACTTGAAACTTTTGATGATAGGTTGACTGAAACATCAAAGGAAAAAAAAGCAAGGCTTGCAAAATGTGGTCAACATAGGCTAGGCCAGGGTAGATACTTGAAGTTGCATTCACGAATTGTAAGTACCTAAATATATTATTTGTATCGCCTTAAAACTTTTAGGTAATTGTAGCAAATAACATTAAAAATACATACTCTTATGCAATGCAGGGTGACGAGTTTGGTACTGAAACCATGGAGGAAGACCTCCAGCTTGGTTACAAGTACGGATATAAAGTTGTAGTTGAACACCGAAAAATCTTGGGGTAGATACCAAGAGCCACTTTGCAGGATAAGGTAAATAAAATTAAATCCACATTAACCTTTATTATTAATATAATACAATCGTGTTGGATATTATTAATATTTACAGCTTCGTTTAATCAGGGGAGCAACATTGTCAACGTACACACTAGTATTGGAGAGGAGTGAGTTGATAGCAGTTTTCAACCAGAGGATGGTTCTCCAATGCAGTCTCAATTTTCCACGAGGGTGCATGCCCACGATGGTGCTACGACCTAGCTGGCACATGACAGTAATATGGCTGTATTTTAATCATATACTTAATAATTTCATAGTTATACATTTCATACTTCTATTTTTTTACTTATACATTTATGATTGTCCTTTTAATGTTTGTGGTCTCAATGGAAGAGAATGTTGTACTTGAGGCTCATACAGTTGAAGAAGAGCACGCAGGGGAAACCATTCCAACGGTGCCGACCAGTGCACTAGGTAAATAATTACATTGCGTGTGTTATTCTAATATTACTGAACTAGTTCAATGATATTTAAAAACTGGCCATTTAAATTTTGCATTTTTTTCTTTTGTAGGTGATGCCTCATCACAGGGGCCTCCATTACACCGTGAGTACCCCGCGACTAGGCGTTATCTACATGAGAGGACACAATCACAATCAGATTTTGAAGAGCACCCATAGAATGAAGACGTAGATATTGATGAAATGATTAGGAACTATAGAGATAAGAAGAAGAGGTAAGCTAAAAGTACTAAATGATGATGTACATGAATATTTTAATAACTATTTAATATAAAATCTATTTTCACCATATTCCGCTCACTCCAAATGGATCAAGTAAACATTTTATTTCATTATAAACAATTGTGAATATTGGTATGTATATATGTTTGTTTTTGTTGTAAATATTTCAATAGATTTATATGTTGGGTATTGGGGAATTGAGAGTGATGTGAGGGGGGTGAGGGGCCATAAGAGCTTCCTCCTTCACGTGGTTGGCCCTGTTCAGTAGAAAATAATTTATTGGAGCCGTTTAATCTTGGAGAAAACTTCCAACGATCCAACAGAGTAACAACAAAGTCAATGTTGACTTCATTTCTACTACTTCAAATTAAGGGAGTCAGTTTGATCAAATATTAGATGCGTGGCTAAAATTCTAGTTATGTTAAATGTTTTATGAATTGTTATGTTCAATTTCTAAATTGAAAAATCACCATTTAGGTATGTATAATATTTTGATTATTTCTTCTAGATATTATGGATTTGTTAGTGTAGGTTTATGGTTAAATAATGGATAAATTCTAACATGAATGTATGGTTCACCATATCCATAAGAAAATGATGGTTCCTTTTCCATCCCCATGCTAACATATTCACCTCATGCCTTCAACGGTGCCTTTAAGCTAGAATCAATGGCACATTCCCTCACTAATGTCAACTTACAATTCCAAGCAGGAATGTGCACAGTGGGCATTCCTGCTAAGCATAAACGATCAACTCAGTCAAGTCACGAGAGTGCGTGCATGCTCTTAATGCAACATATATATAATTTAATATGAACCAAACCTCTTTATGAATAAATATGTATAGGTGTATGGGGACAAATAAGGCCTAAGGGGTTAGGATTGAAAGTCTTTTCAAGGATAGAGAAATGGTTATAGCACCAAGATGTGGGTGATGTGGGTGCAAGGGTTGTACAAAAGGTATATGCATAGTGAACTCATGGCTCGAGTTAATATAGGGTTAAGGATTGAGTATAATTTATGTCTAGGCTTAGATGGAGCTAGGGGGGTCTATTTCATGGTCTACATAAAGCTCTAGGTCAATGTATAAATCTATATCTATCTCTATGTGGTGGTCTAGGTGATGGTATATGTCAATCTCTGGGTCCAGTCACAAGATATTTGGAGGAATGGAACCTACTGAAATGAACATTATGACCATTTGGAGGCTTAGATATTATGAGATTACAATGCACCCAAATTGAAAGGACTGTTTGGAGGCTTAGAGATTATGAGATTGCAGTGCACCCAAATTGAAAGGACTGTTTGGAGGCAAAGAGATAGTGAGATTGCAATGAACCATTTGGAGGCCTAGACATCATTAGATTTCATTACACCCAAGTTGAAATGACCATTTGAGGAAGAAAGGCTTTGAGCATGTTTTTTTTGTTATTCTTTTTCAAATGCTAAACACAAAAAACATTGTAATTCATTTCCCTTGAGCCCATACAAGCCCTAGTGTTGTAATCTTGGCTTTGATAACAATTGTAACATACCCAACCACCTATGTACACTGTTGGGATTGCGGGTTAATTAAAATTTTCCTCACCTTTGTCTTAATGGAAATGTTTATTCAACACCACAGAGGCCACGATGGAGGAGAGAGATCTCAAGTTGAGGACATCCTATCTTCTCTTCATGTAAATTTTGTTTATAATTATTTTCTAGAGTTCTTTTGGACTCTATTGATGGGAATATACAATTCGATGCTCATAAAGAACTGAATTCCTTAACAAATATGAATATTTCTCCTAAAAAATGTGTAATAAAGGAGCCCAATACTCTGTGTAGCAGGGATTCCATGAGCAAAGCGACTGAAAACAATCACATTTTCACCTAATCTGATCGTACTTGTATTGAATCCACTTCCATATCCTCCTATAGTTGTGCTATTAGTTTTCACTTAGTAACCCAAGCTCATACATTTTCACATGCAATCGAGATCCATTCCACCTCCATTATCTTGGAAAATAAGAGTTGGACTATTGTCCCTAGGGTTCTGAATTTTGTCCACAATGATAAAAGTTTCACCATTTTGAAAATCTTCAACTACATTATCAAGCAAGTTCAAAATATCTCCAAATTCCCATGTGTGGGAAGTCACATTAGACATATCTCCAAATTCCCATGTAATTTATTAGGTAGACATTGCTCAATAACGTATTTACATGAGATATGGTACTATTTGAAAAATCTATATGACTCCTTAGGATGCAGTGCATTCATTATTAAAAAAATCATAGAGTTTGTTTTATGTCGAGACATTGGGCATGTAAATGAATTGATAATTTACTAATTAAATCCTTTTTGAATTCATTTTCCTCCTATTCCAAGGTCACAAAGGTCCTTACATGTGTTCTAAATCACCTTTATTTTGATTTTGAGTTAGCAAAGGTCATGGCTAAAATTTAACTTAATGCTTATTAGGTACCCACATTCTTATATAATTCACATAGAATGTTAACAAGCCCCAATAGATATTTGTCATCATCCATTTCCATCAAATTAGATATATTTCCATCCATATTTTGTTCTAATTACACATCCTCTCATGCTCAATTTATAGGTTACATGGTATAACATTGAGGCACGTAGGCATGGACATCGTATGCTCTTCACTCATACTTTCTTCTCTCTCCCCCCTTCTTCACTCTCTCTCTCTCTCTTTACCCCCACTCTATATCCCTCTCTCTCCCTCTCACACTTTGACACTATCTCTATCTATCCCATCTCTCTGTTTTCCTCTCTGTCCCTCTCACACTCTCAGACATTCTATCCTCTCTCACATTTTATCCTTCTCTGCCTTTCTCTCTCTCCCCCATTATCTCACTATTATTTTCTCTCTCCCCTTCTCTCCCAATCCCTCTCTCTCTCCCCATTTTCCACTCTCTCCCTCTCTCTCTCCCTCTCCCTCCCCCTTCTATACCCCCCCCTCTCTCTCTCTATACCCCCCTCTCTATCTTCCTCTCTCTCCCTCTCTCTCTCCCCCTCTCTCACCCCTTTCTATATTACATCTCTCTACCTCCCTTCTTTGTATCTGCCTCCCCCCCTCTCTCTCTTTGTCCCTCTTTCCCTCTCTCTCTTTACCTTTCTCTACCTCCCTATCTCTCTTTACCTCCTCCCTCTCTCTCTCTCTATCCCCCTCTAACCCCTGAACCCAAAACACAGTGGGGATAGCCAAAACAACAATGGAAATGGAAAGAATAAATATGAAAAAATGAGGTGCATGTTATTGGTTCCATTAAAAATTAAAATTACAACGCTTGTTGGATATCTCCCTCCCTTCCCCTCTCTCCCTCTCCCCTTATTACACATCTACATCACCTCATCAAAATAAAATATCATAATAATCATAAGTAATTACTACCCTCCCAAACATTTTACCATGATTTCACTACATCCACACCTCCAAAAGGTCATATTTCCCTTCCATTCAATCCATCATTGTCTAATCACTATTTATTTATCACCCATTCATTCTCAATGACGGAGAGAGTGAATGGGAGACAAAGAAATAGTCACAAGACAATGATGGATTCAATGAAATGGACATATGGCCATTTGGAGGTGTGGAGGTAGTGAAATCATGGTACAAATTTTGGTGAAATCATGGTACAAAGTTATGGATCCAACTCCAAATCACATATTTTGAAGACGTACCAATTTTTAAATTTAATTATAATTTGCTAGTCATTTTTCAACATGAAGTATCTTTGTTTGAGAGAAAAAATTTAGATCAATCCTTCCTCTATTATCTTTCCATAGAAATAAAAATTAATATATTCCATCGTCCTCATGGCTTCAATTAATATAGGGTTAAGGATTGAGTATAAGTTATGCCTAGGCTTAGATGGAGCTAGGGGGGTCTATTTCATGGTCTACATCAAGATCTAGGTCAATGTCTAAATCTATATATATCTCCATGTGGTGGTCTAAGTCATGGTCTATGTCAAGCTCTGGGTCTGGTGAAAAGATATTTGGAGGAATGGAACCTACTGAAATGAACATTATGACCGTTTGGAGGCTTAGAGCTTATGAGATTGCAGTGCACTCAAATTGAAATGATCGTTTGGAGGCAGAGAGATAGTGAGATTTCAATGACTCGTTTGGAGGCCCAGACATCATGAGATTGCAGTACACCTGAGTTGAAATGACCGTTTGAGGTGGAAAGGCTTTGAGCATGTTTTTTTCTTATTCTTTTTCAAATTTTAAATGCCAAAACCATTGTCATTCATTTCCCTTGAGCCTAGACAACCCCTAGTGTTGTAATATTGGCTCTGATACCAATTGTAACATACCCAACCACCCTTATACATTGTTGGGATTGTGGGGTACTTAAAATTTTCCTCACCTTTGTCTTGATGGAAATGTTTATTCAACACCACAGAGGCCACAATGGAGGAGAGAGATCTCAAGTTGAGGACATTCTATCTTCTCTTCATGTAATTTTGGTTTCTAATTCTTTTCTAGAGTTATTTTGGACTCTATTGATGGGAATATACAATCTGATGCTCATAAAGAACTAAATTCCTTAACAATTGTGAATATTTCTCCTAAAAAATGTGTAATAAAGGAGCCCAATACTCTGTGTAGTAGGGCTTCCATGAGCAAGAAAGCACATTTTCACCTAATCTCATCGTACTTGTATTGATTCCACTTCCATATCGTCCTATAGTTGTGCTATTATTTTTCACTTAGTAACCCAAGATCATAAATTTCCGCATGAAATTGAGATCCATTCCTGCTCCATTATCTTGGAAAAGAAGAGTTGGACTATTCTCCATAGGGTTTTGAATTTTTTCCACAATGAAAAACGTTGCACCATTTTGAAAATATTCAATTACATTATCAAGCGACTTTGAAATATCTCCAAATTCCCATGTGTGGGAAGTTACATTAGAATGGAGGAATTTTGGATGTACTTGAACATGATACACGCCACCTGGTAAAGATCACTTTTGTTCATTTTGGACATCATAATCCCCAGCTCTCCAAAATTGATTAAAACTATTTTTCTTTGAGTTTATACCTGAACAGTTCAATCAAAGGAAAAATGAATGCAACTAATGTTCTCTTTACAGTGCATTTTCTGATCTCCACCCCTTCCCAGAAAATATAGAATATAACCCTAATCATAATATGATATGATAAGACACTCCAAAGGGTGTACTGCAATCTCACATCTTTCCACCTCAAACGATCATTTCAACTTGGGTGTAATGCAATCTCATGATGTCTGGGCCACCAAATGATTCATTTCAATCTCACTATCTCTCTACCTCCAAACGATCCTCCTTTACACAATGATACAATTTTTCTCCTTTGGTACAAGATGGAAGCTAAGTAGTATGGATATCTATCTCAATTATAATAACACGGTTATAGCATCTCCTCTCTTTAGTGCAAGACTCAATATAAACATCATGAACTAGAGGGAAACTTAGGTCAAAGAGAGTGAGTTTTTGAGTTATGATGGGGTTTCAAAAATTAGAGATTCCATCGAAACAATCTTAAGCTAAAAAACACTTTCCTTAACATCCTTCTTGTATAAAAAGGTATCAAGATGTATTGAATTAGATAATGAGAAGTGTGAACCAGTATTTAGAAAACCATCTTTGGGGGAAACCCAAAGTTGATTAGATCCATCATTGGGAACTTTAGGAATCTTCTCACTTTCTTCTGAGAAGCAAATGCCATCCAAATGGTAGGTTCCTAAGGGATCATCCCTGCTCAGTTCTTGGATTCATCCTTGGATGTGTTCCTTGGTGGTTAATATAAGTCCCTATATGTGTCTAGGGCCCTTGGATGTGTTCTGGGGAATCCTTGCTCAATGCTTGGATTGATCCTTGGATGTGTTCCTTGGTGGTTGATATAAGTCACTAGATGTGTTCTAGGGCCCCTGAATGTGTTCCAGGGAACCCTTTCCTAATGCATGGGTTGATCGTTTGTATTGTACCTTGGTGGATAAGACCCTAGATGTGTTCTAGGGCCCCCAGATGTGTTCTAGGGAAACCTGGTCTTTGACCAGGTAGATATTGTTGTAATACCAAGATGTGTTGATGTGTGATTGTCTTCCTCTCTCCTGGGATGGTCCATGAGACCTAGGAGTGCCTATGAAGATGGACATGACCACATTGTTGATGGAACCCCTTATGCAATGATGATCAAGTTTATAGGTCATTATGAGACTCACGTGGACATGTTTTTCCATTATGGACCCCCCCTTGACTTTGTCATAAAAGGTACCTCCTTGTTGTTTTATGTGATTGAGGTTTTATTAATGTGATTGGGGTTTTATATGTGTTTAGGATTTTTATAATTAACATTAATATTAATTAAATGTCAATATTTAATTATAATTTTAAATTTCCCTAACCCCTCTCCCTAACTCTAAATAAGACCCTACCCTATAGAATTATATTACACTCACACTCACTCACTCCTCACTCTCCTATTTGTTGCAACTACCTCAGTTGTTCTCTCTTGATGATGGTGCGACCTCCTTTTTGGACTATGTTTTCATATCTGAGTTTTGTTTTGTTGGTGCGGCCTCTCCATTTGATGTAACAGTTTTAGATCTGAGTTTTTTTTTTCGGTGCAACCTCTCTATTTGATGTAATGGTTTTAGATCTTTCTTTTGTTGGTGCAACCTCTCCATTTGATGTAACAGTTTCATATATGAGTTTGTTGGTGCAACTTCTCCATTTGATGTAACAGTTTCATATATGAGTTAAGGGACTTGGAATAGGGAGAGATCAGAAGCGCTGGAGCAGAGGATTTTGTTGCTGAAATGTAGAGACTCCATAGTCGGATCAAAGAACAATTACAGAGTTCTAACCAGAAATACAAGCACAAAGTTGATTAGCATCACAGGGAACTTCAATTTGAAGTGGGAGATCAGGTTTTAGCACATCTCAGGAAGGAAAGGTTCCCTAGGGGAACATATAACAAATTGAATATGAAGAAGATAGGACCCTGTAAGATCTTGAGGAAGTTTTATGCAAAAGCCTATGAGATCGCACTGCTAGATGGTGTGGGAATTTCACCCATATTCAATGTCTCAGACCTGTACCCTTACAAGAAAGACGACACAGAAGAATCAAAAGATCAAGGAAAGATTCAGTGGGAGAAGCAGATGCCTATGGCAGAGAAGCTATATATGGAGAAGATTATGGATCAGAGGATTGGCAAGAAGACCAGGAGGAAGACTTATTTTGATTATCTGGTCAAATGGAAGGGATGCCCAATAGAATATGCCAGTTGGGAAAATGAAGCTGCTATTTGGAAGCAGGGAAAGTCAGTAGAGGAGCTCATGGACAAGAGTCCATGAATTTTTGTCAAGGAGAGTATGATGCAGGAGCATCATTGGCAAGCGCACAGAGGTGGGATCACTCAACACGTGAGAGTTCTTTCATAAATTCAACGTGGGTAGTTACAACCGATTTCAGAATCTACCTCCACTCAGTGCCTGAATTCACCTTTGGAGGAACGCTTGAATCGGTGTCGAATTTTACCCTTTGAGGCAAGTTTTGAAATTGTAAATACAGCAGGAGTTTCCACTTTGGCTCTGGAATGCGACTGAACTAAGATAGCGTAGGATGAATTTTAGAGTAGGCAAGTAGCCAGGGGAAACCCTAGAAACATTTTTGAGTTATGTAGAATTTTGTACACCCAGTTAGAGAGAGCTGCAATACAGAGAGAAATTAGCTGTAAGAGAGAACTGTGAGTTAGCAGGAGATCTCAGTGTTTTGAGTTACTGTAATTTTGAATGTATTCTGTAGCCATTGGGAACTTGTGAATATAACATAATGGAAAATTGATCCAAATTTATGGTGTGTGGACTGTTTGCATTTTCCTGTCATTTCTGTTTACATGAACAAGTGGATGGAACTGTGAGTTTTTCCAGTTTCAATTGATTCTCTTCATTGGAATCTCTGCAAGGTGTGCATTGATCTAGAGAGGAATGTAAGGAGATCATGAGGAATTTATCTGCGATAAATACCGTGTATCTGAGTTATCAAAATTCCTCAAACGCAAGGAGTGCGCTGGAAATTGAAGTCTGAACCAGACAAATCTCAGGAGGGATGACACTTCAGAAAGTGTTATTGAGATCCAGGAACGCATTCCCTGGAAGGAGCGAAGACCGAGTCTTCGAAAACTTAGAAAATATTCTAAGTCTGAAGTGAGTAAAAGCTCAAGAGGAAGAATGTTGTCGAGCATTGGATCGCGATGGAAGATCCCACGGGTCGTTCGATTTGAGGGAGAAGCACAGGATTTAACGCTGCGTAAATCTGGGAGGGGAGACCCCGAAGATCTAAACGGACGGTGGAGAGTCCTTGAGGAGAAACGTTGAAACCCCGCCAGCCGTTAGATAAGGTGGAGCTGTGAGGAGGTTAGCGGCAAGGGATTTTTGACATCCAAAGCTCAGGAGGAATAGTGACCATCGATCTCAAATAGATTTGGACTGTTGGTGCATTTCACGATTTTGGGTACCGTGAGTTGGAAGGATAGAGATCCTTGTCTCCCAAAACCCCAAATCGTTAAATAGAAAAATAGCAAGGTCATATGTGGACCATAGATCCTAGGGATTATTGTGAGCCATTGATCGAATGCCAAGGCACTTTGACGTTTCGGCATTTCGACATTTCGGCAACCGGGGATTCCAAGGAGCAGAGATATCCCTTGCACCCAGATTTTGCGAAACACGAAAACCTAAAAGAAAAGGCGCTGGGATATTTCAGCATTTCAACAATCATGGATTCCAAAGAGCAAAGATATTGCTTGTACCCTAATTTCACTAAACACGAAAACCTGAATGAATAGGCGCTGGGACATTTCGACATTTCAGCAACCGGGGATTCCAAGGAGCAGAGATATCCCGTGCATTCTGATTTCGTGAAACGCGAAAACCCAAAGGAATAGGTGTTGGGACATTTCGACATTTCGGAAACTAGGGGTTTGAAGGACGAAGGGACAGGACGCTTGACTTGTGAAGTCCTGGCCCATGATATTTCATCATTTCGGTGACTAAGGGTTCGAAGGACGAAGGGACGGGATGCTTGATTTGTGAAGTCCCAACCCACTATATTTCGGCATTTCAAGAACTAGGGGTTCGAAGGACGAAGGGACGGGACGCTTGACTTTTGAAGTCTCGGTCCATGATATTTCGGCATTTCAATGACTGGGGATTCGAAGGACAAAGGGATAGGATGCTTGACTTGTGAAACTTCGGTCCACAACAAGCGCCCTTTTTGGCTTAGCGCAAAGTCACGGCTCTTGGTCGTGTGTTGTGAGAGCTCATGCTTGGCGCTTGGAAAAGACAACTTGGCATTTCAGGAGGACCTCTGTGTTCGTTCGAAGGATTCTAGATTGGAACCAAAAGATCCATTTTGGCTCCGGAATCAAAAGATCCTAACCGGGAGATCGCGCAACCCTTAAGAGGGATAGGGGGTCTGCATCAAGTGGTATTAGAGCCTAAGTTTTTCGTCTGTAGACTTCAGGTGAAGGAAGAAAAGAAGGAGATAGAGAACTCAGAGTTGTACTCTGTGTGTGATAGATAGTTGACATAATGCCTCCAAGAAGACGAGAGTCACCTTTATCCAACCGTGTTGTAGAGAGGGAGATGCGAGAGCTTCGCGCCCGATTGGAAACAATGGAAGCAACACAGAGAAAAGCACCTTACATTGGGGATGTCAGTGATGAAGAAAGTGAAGAGGTTGAGGTTGAAGAAGTTGTAGGAGAGGATGCTACAGAAGAACGGTTATTGAGAGAAGTTGCCAAATTGGGAGGCAAAGCTAAGATAGAGGTCCCCATGTATGAGGGAAATCTAGATGCTGGAGAACTGTTGAACTGGATAAGGTCCATGGACAAACACTTCGACTATGAATATGTCGATGAGGAGAAGAAGGTGAAGCAAGTAGTCACCCGGCTAAAATGGCATGCAACACTGTGGTGGGACGAAATGCAGGCTGAGAGGAGAAGTAAAGTCAAACAAAGGATAAAGAGTTGGGACATGATGGTAGCCAAACTGAAGGCTAAGTTCATACCCAAAGACTACCAGATCAATCTATTCAGGAAGCTACAGAACCTGAGATAGAAAGGAATGACATTCAAGGAGTACACTGAGGAGTTCTACCGGTTGAAAATCAGAACTAGACAAAGGGAGAGAGACGAAGAAAGAGTCGTCAGATATATAAATGGCTTGAGATATGAAATCTAGGACGAGCTTAGCATGATGTCATTGAGGACTGTGGAATATGCTTATCAGTTTGCGCTGAAGGAAGAAGAGAAGCTGACCAGAAAACAGAACCAATGAGGAAGAGGTAAAGGCTCGGTCCCAAGAAAAATCAAGGGATTTAACCATGACAGAGCACATCAGTCTAAGGATGAGGCTGAGAAACCGCACAATCACTCAAAACGAGGAGGAAGTTCACGAGGAATAAAAAATGGTGGAAGAAACTCTTCTAGAGGAAGAGGCAGAGGAGGAGTAAGGTGCTATAACTGTGGAAATATAGGGCACATGTCCTGGGAATGTCCCAAGAAGAAGAAGGAAGGAGGAGAAGTCACATTTCAGAAGCACAACGAAGAGATGTTTAAGTAGAAGGAGCAGAGGATGGAGCATCCTTGATGTTGAGAAAAGTTCTCTTAAAACCAGAGGCCGAAGTTGAAAAGCCAATACAGAGAAACAATCTCTCCAGGACAACTTGCAATACTAAGGATAAAGTATGCAAGGTGATCATTGATAGTGGGAGTACTGACAACCTAGTATCCACAGAGATGGTGGAGAAATTGGAGCTGAATACAACTGCACATCCAAGGCCATACAAAGTCTCATGGCTGCAAAAAGGACACCAGGTAATGATCACTAAACAATGCTTGTTTTAAATTAAAATAGGAGGATATAAAGATGAAATCCCATGTGATGTAATTCCCATGGACGTATGCCACATTTTGTTGGGAAGACCATGGAAGTTTGATAGAAATGTCATTCACGATGGAAAGAAGAAAACATATACATTGGAGAAGAATGGTAGGATGCATATGTTGTTTCCAATGGAGGAGAAGAGAGTGAAAGAGGAAGCCAGCACAAGCATACTTATCATGAGTGGGAAGGAACTCCTGAAAGAAGTCAAGGAATAACAGGAGATGCAGTTCACTATGGTGAGGAAGCCCAGAGTCATCCTTACGAGTACATCAATGGATGATTTACCTGAAGAAGTTAAGGAGCTGCTGGATAATTTTGTTGATATAGTGGTGGACGAGCTGCCAAACTTATTTCCGCCCATCAGGAGTATCAGTCATCATATCGACTTGATACCAGGAACAAGCCTGCCAAACAAAGAAACGTACAGATTAACACCTCGAGAAAATGAGGAGGTGAGGAACCAAGTCCAAGAGTTGTTGGATAAGGGTTTAGTCAGAGAAAGTTTGAGCCCATGTGGAGTACCAACTGTGTTAAGCCCAAAGAAAGATGGAGGATGGAGAATGTGCACAGACTCGAGAGCCATCAACACAATCACCATCAGGTACAAATTTCCTTTACCGAGAATGGATGACTTAATGGATTTCTTAAGTGGAGAAAATTTCTTTTCTAAGATAGATATGAAAAGTGGATATCACCAGATCAGGATGAGAGAAGGTGATGAATGGAAAACAACCTTTAAGACGAATGAAGGTCTGTATGAGTGGCTAGTTATGCCATTTGCCTTAACGAATACCCCAAGCACTTTTATGAGGTTGATGAATGAAATTCTAAAAGATTTCATTGGTAAGTTTGTGGTTGTATATCTAGACGATATACTGATTTTTAGCAAGACTAAAGAGGAGCATTTGAGACACCTAATGCTAGTAATGAGGAGGCTACAACAGGAGAAGTTGTTGATCAATTTGAAGAAGTCCTCTTTTATGAAGACAGAGCTCATTTACTTGGGTTTTGTGATCTCTTCGAATGAACTGAAGATGGATACAGAAAAGGTGAAAGCATTCAGTGAATGGTCATCGCCAAGGAGCATGTTCGAAGTAAGTATCTTTCATGGTTTAGCAAGTTTCTATAGAAAGTTCATTAGAGACTTCAGTGGAATTTGTGCACCAATGATGGATACAGTGAAGAAGTGGCACAAGTCTTTTAAATGGATAGAGGAGGCTGAAAGGAGCTTCAATATATTGAAGGAGAAGATAATAGAACGACCAATTCTGATCTTGTCGAATTTTGGAAAGAAATTCCAGGTAAGATGTGACGCAAGTGGAGTTACAATAGGAGCAGTTTTGAGTCAGGATAACAGACTTGTTTCCTATTTCAGTGAGAAGCTGAATGAGACTAAGTGGAAATAATCCACATATGACAAGGAGTTCTTTACCATAATTCAAGAATTGAAGAAATGGAGGCATTATCTTGTCCCGTAAGAGTTTGTCTTGTACAACGATAACCAAGCTTTACAATTCATAACCCGACAAGAAAAACTGAGTCAGAGGCATGCAAAATGGGTTGAATTTATGCAAAATTTTACTTTTGTCATAAAACATATTGCTGGGAATGCTAACAAATTTGTTGATGCGTTAAGCAGGAGATGTTTAATTTTGCAAGAATTCCAGGTGGAGACCTTGGGGTTTGAACACCTTAAGGATATGTATTGTGATGATACAGATTTCAAGGAGGCATA
This sequence comes from Picea engelmannii, assembly GCA_009831015.1. Classification (NCBI taxonomy): domain Eukaryota; kingdom Viridiplantae; phylum Streptophyta; class Pinopsida; order Pinales; family Pinaceae; genus Picea; species Picea engelmannii. Next base: position 1,396,866 of record ML777197.1, read on the forward strand.
CGAAGCATGTACATGCCCTGTACTGAGAGATAGAAGTCAATGGACAGAGTATATGGTTCAGGAAGGATTGTTGTTCAGAGGAAATCAATTGTGCATACCAAGATGCTCAATGAGGGACATTCTTCTGAAGGAGAAGCATAGTGGAGGATTGGCTAGACATTTTGGCCACGATAAAATGTTTGCACAGTTGAGTAGTTCATACTATTGGCTAGGTATGAGAACAGAGGTGATAAAATTTGTGAACAAATGTAGGATCTGCCAACATGCAAAGGGGAAAAGACATAACACTGGATTGTATCAACCATTGCCAATACCAGAGAGGCCTTGGGATGTAATAAGCATGGATTTTGTGTTGGGATTGCCAAGAACACAAAGGGGATTTGATTCCATATTTGTGGTGGTGGATAGGTTTTCAAAGATGACACATTTCATCCCATTCCAGAAGACCAGTGATGCAACACATGTTGCAAATCTGTTTTTCAGAGAAATTGTGAGACTTCATGGTCTACCCAGGAGCATTGTCTCAGATAGAGACACAAAATTTGTTGGTCACTTTTGGAGGACGTTGTGGAAGAAGATGGGGACATATTTGTCCTTCATCTCATCTTATCACCCTCAGACATATGGGCAGACTGAGGTGGTAAATAGAAGTTTGGGAAACTCAGATTCTTCCACAAGCAGAATTTGCATACAATGACTCACCAAATAGAAGCACTGGAAGGAGCCCATTCCAAATACTCTATGGAATGCAACCCAGGGGAGTGTCTGAGTTAAGGGACTTGGAACAAGGAGAGATCAGAAGCATTGGAGAAGAGGATTTTGCTATTGAAATGCAGAGACTCCATAGTCGGATCAAAGAAAAATTACAGAGTTCTAACTAGAAATACAATCATAGAGTTGATCAACATCGCAGGGAACTTCAATTTGAAGTGGGAGATTAGGTTTTATCACATATTAGGAAGGAAAGGTTCCCTAGGGGAACATATAACAAATTGAAGATGAAAAAGATAGGACCCTATAAGATCTTGAGGAAGTTTGATGCAAACGCCTATGAGATCGAGCTGCCAGATGGTGTGGGAATTTAACCCATAATCAATGTCTCGGACCTGTACCCTTACAAGAAAGACGACACAGAAGGATCAGAAGATCAAGGAAAGATTCAGTGGGAGAAGCAGATGCCTGTGGAAGAGAATCTATAGATGGAGAAGATTTTGGATCAGAGGATTGGCAAGAATACCAGGAGGAAGAATTATTTTGAGTATTTGGTCAAATGGAAGGGATGCCCAATAGAAGATTCGAGTTGGAAAAATGAAGCTGCTATCCAGAAGCAGGGAAAGTCAGTAGAGGAGCTCATGGACAAGAGTCCATGAATTTTTGTCAAGGGGAGCATGATGTAGGAGCATCGTTGGAAAGCGCACAGAGGTGGGATCACTCAACACGTGAGAGTTCTTCCAGAACTTCAATGTGGGCAGTTACAACTGATTTCAGAATCTTCCTCCACTCAGCGCCAAAATTCACCTTTGGAGGCACGCTTGAACTGGTGTCGAATTTTACCCTTTGAGGCAAGTTTTGAAATTATAAACAGAGCAGGAGTTTCCACTTCGGCTCTGGAATGCGACTGAACTAAGATGGCGTAGGATGAATTTTAGAGTAGGCAAGTAGCTAGGAGAAACCCTAAAAACATTTTTGAGTTATGTAGAAGTTTGTACACCCAGTTAGAGAGAGCTGCAATACAGAGAGAAATTAGTTGTCAGAGAGAACTGCGAGTTAGCAGGAGATCTCAGTGTTTTGAGTTACTGTAATTTTGAATGTATTATGTAGCCATTGGGCACTTGTGAATATAACAGAATGGAAAATTGATTCAAATGTATGGTGTATGGACTGTGTGCATTTTCCTTTCATTTTTGTTTACATGAACAAGCGGATGGAACTGTGAGTTTTTCCAGTTTCAATTGTTTCTCTTCATTGGAAGCTCTACGAGGTGTGCATCGAGCCAGAGAGGAACATAAGGAGATCAGGAGGAATTTCTCTATGAGAAATACCATGGATTTGAGTTATCAAAATCCCTCAAACGCAAGGAGTGCGTGGGAAATCGAAGTCTGAACCAGACAAAGCTCAGGAGGGATGATGCTTCAGAAAGTGTTATCGAGATCCAGGAACTCATTCCCTGGAAGGAGCGAAGACCGAGTCTTCGAAGACTTAGAAAATATTCTAAGTCTGAAGTGAATAAAATCTCAGGAGGAAGAACGTTGTCGAGTGTTGGATCATGGTGGAATATCCCGCAGACCGTCAAATTTGAGGGAGAAGCGTAGGCTTTAACACTGCGTAGATCTGGAGGGGAGACCCAGAAGATCTGAATGGATGGTGGAGATTCCTTGAGGAGAAATGATGAAGCCCCGCTAGACATTGGATAAGGTGGAGCTGTGAGGAGGTTAGTGGCGAGGGATTTTTGACATCCAAAGCTCAGGAGGAATAGTGACCATCGATCTCAAATAGATCTAGACTGTTGGTCCATTTCGTGATTTCAAGTACCACGATTTGGAAGGACAGAGATCCTTGTCTCCCAAAACCGCGAATCGCAAAATAATAAAATAGCGAGGTTGGATGTGGAACGTAGATCCCAGGGATTATTATGAGTCGTTGATCAAATGCCAAGGCACTTTGGCATTTCAATATTTTGGCATTTCGGCATTTTGACAACCGGGGATTCCAAGGAGCAGAGATATCCCTTGCACCCAGAATTCACGAAACGTGAAATATTGAAAGAATAGGCACTGGGATATTTTGGCATTTTGGAAACCAGGGATTCCAAAGAGAAGAGATATCCCTTGTACCCTGATTTTGCTAAACACAAAAACTCGAAGGAATAGGCACTGGGACATTTCGACATTTCAGAAACTAGGGATTCCAAGGAGCAGAGATATCCCTTGCATTCAGATTTTGTGAAACATGAAAACCTGAAGGAATAGGTGCTGGGACATTTCGACATTTCGACAACCGGGGGTTCGAAGGACGAAGGGATGGGACGCTTGACTTGTGAAGTCCTGACTCACAATATTTTGGCATTTCGGCAACTGGGGGTTCGAAGGACGAAGGGACGGGACGCTTGACTTGTGAAGTAGTCCCGGCTCACTATATTTCAACATTTCGGCAACCGAAGGTTCGAAGGATGAAAGGACGAGACACTTGACTTGTGAAGTCCTGGTCCATGATATTTCAGCATTTCGGTGATCGGGGATTCGAAGGACAAAGGGATGGGATGCTTGACTTGTGAAGTTCCGGTCCATGACAAGCGCCCTTTTTGGCTTAACGCAAGGTCACGACTCTTGGTCGTGTGTTGTGGGAGATCACGCTTGGTGCTTGGAAAACCCAACTGAGAATTTTTGGGGGACCTGCGTGTTCATTCGAAGGATTCCATTTTGGAACCAGAAGAGCCATTTCGGCTCCGGAATCAGAAGATCTTGACCGAGAGGTCACGCAGCCCTTAAGAGGGATAGGGGGTCTGCATCAATTTCATGTAACAGTTTCAGATCTTAGTTTTTTTTGGTATTGGTATTGGTTGGGTACTACTCCTTGATTGTTTTTTGGTGCAAGAGATGACGAGGTGAATCCCAAGAGTTGTCGGACCTATCCTTTTTGTGCAGAGGTATCTTCATTAGATGTCGAACCTACTAAAGTGATTGAGGAGCCTCCTTGTGGTTGTTGGGTATCCCTTTTAGGTCCACAAACCTGAGTATAGGTGTCGTGGCCTCCTTTGTGAGTTGTCTCTTTACTATATGAAGGTTGTGGCCTCTTCTTCTAGCTGCCACATGTAGAGTTGAGGTCCTTTTGAGGGTTCCACTCTTGTTGGCCCCTGTGTTGGAGTGTTTATCCAGTGCTTCCTTTTTTTCAGTTATGGAGGGTTTGATATGGACTATTTGTTATGGAGGGTTTTCTTATTTGATATGGAGAGTTTTGTTGTCTCAGTTTTTGGAGTTCTTGTTGTCCCTTGTTGTGGGGTACTTGTTTTTTTTTTATTAGATATGGTAAATACCTTGTTGTCCCTTCTTGTGGAGTACTTGTTGCAGGTGTCTTGTGATGGTCTATACCTTGGCAAAACTGTTCCTAAGTCCTTATGATAAATATCAAACCCTAGAGGTTTGATCCATGAACCTAAAACTATTTCTGAGCATATTATAAAGGTTTTCATCCACAAATGTGACAAATACATCTTTCTTAGATCGGGAGGTAAGCTTGAGGTTTGTCTTTTCACTCTGAATTTTTTTTTATACTCAGAATTTAATTTAGATCTGTTTATTTCTTTTCTCATATATGCTGATCTTGTGAGTAGAAAAATAAAAAGGCATTATTTGTTTCTATTTTCCCCTAATTTTAACAATTTTCCTATGACTTTGACCAAGGGCACAATAGTCTAGGAAGCCTCCTCACACCTTCTTGTGACCATTCTTCTTTCTATTCTTAGCCTATACCAACTCACCCTACTTGAGTAAACCTTGTTAATTTTACTTATGGTTGACTTTGATGGAATTTTCTATTTAGGATTGATGTTATTTCCTTGAGGAGCCTTCGAATTTATGTGAATGATCCTAACACTTTCCATTTCTAGTGTAGGGAGGGTGCTCCTTAATTGAAGGATTTTTTCCCCATATTTATGACACCCTATATATTTCTACTTATAGTACCTAGCTACCATTTCAATTAAGACATTTCCATACATGCCGCCATTTCAATTTTGTTTACCCTACTCATTTTTTTCATTCATATTTAGATCCATATAAGTCACTGGTTGATCTATAAGGTTATTTATTCATTAAAAATACACGCATTTAGTTCTACTTGATTTTCATGCATCCTTAGGCATAATTTTGAGCATATATATTAGTTAATTTTATTTATTGTCCTTAGCTATACCATTAGTACTAACATATACTGCACAATAGATACTAGTATAGAGTCATAAGTACAACCATAAGATATACATAATACATCATGTAACAAGTAGAACTAGTGTACTCTATTAATAAGGTTGATTAGTAATCATAGTTTCCCTATTCAATGACGTGTAGTAAGTAATGTAACTACATCTTGTTATACCATGTAGTAAGTTGATCATATTGGACTAGTTCATTCAATGCATATATCTCAACTTGGCTTGATTGCCATGTACTTACCTAAGCTTGGTAAGCTTGTGTGCATAACATAACCCATAGATTATGAGTTCCATTATATACTAGCTATAGTAAGCTTATGTATTTCTCTGATTAGTATGATTCCATTGGTTTTAGATCATTACCCATTACTAGTACATAGCTAGTATTACTCTTACATATAGGCTTATCATATACTAATTACCATAATCAATCATGTTGTGTTATGTATACAATATATGAAAGTAACATATCTCAATAAGCATGTATATCATGATGTGATTTAAATACCCTTATTATAAGTAAGACCAGTTGTATTCACTTGTATTGTCATACTAATATGGTTGAGCATAACAGATTGAAAGATGATTATTCAATACACATGCCTTATTAAGAGTAAAATAATGGTGTTTACTTATACCTATATTATGAGATGAACATACAGAATTAGTACTATGTTGATAGTGATTATGACTAAGATAGTTATAGGTGAGTGTTTACCTTATCTCCCTAATCATCATACTTAGCTTCATTGAACTGACCATATTAACTTCATAGTGCATGTTGAAAGCTATATATTAAGAAGAATAAGCTTGAATTTCATTGATATAAATAACATAGAGTGGTAACACTTGGAACTTATTACATATGATATATGTACAATACTAGCTCATTACTTTCCATGATATTCAAGTAATGAATGACTCTATATTACTAGTACATAACCATTAGAACTCTTATACTATCTCTATCATATTACTATGGGTTTATTACTCATATGTAACGATTACATACCATGTATTAATATCTGTAACTATATACGTGATATCTCACCTATGTTAAGCAGTATCACATATAAAGCTATAACTATGAGTGAAGAAAGAACTAAGCAACTTGTATACTAATAAATAAAGGTAAGCTAATCCGATGTGTTTGTATTTTATGTCATACCAGAGCATTACCCTAATAGCGTAACCACAGGATCCATGATAGAGTGATCCTCTTGTATTCACAATATTGATTCACTATATTTCCATAACTAATCGAGGTGTGTTGACTAATGGTAGATGATGTAACAAAATATGTGTTATAGATTATAGTATATATTACACTGCTAGATATGATTAAGCCAGTACTATCTCCATTACATCTTACATAACCCTTACTAGTTATTTTGATCTTAGTGTCTAGGCTCTATGAAATCCATGTCCATTAAGCTAAGAGATATGGCCAATGTATACACTGTGCATTACTTATACCATCATAGCAGTCGTATACAGTAAGTAATGGAGTTTACTCATTAGTGATTGATATATATAGAGTAGGCTATAGTTTTAACTAACTTAGCTATGTTGATACATGGTGTTTATTCATGTGAGTGAATCCCATTACTAACCTTGTATGTAATTAAGTTACAGTGCTATCTACTTAGTACTAATCCCATTCCTTATATGATAATCATAGCATGTAATACATATCCATGAAAAACTATTTCCCTGTATGTAACATGATATCGATTTCATTACTAGTAAGATCTAATTCCATTGATATAGTGAAATAGAAGCAATAGTAATATGGAGTTATATATACCTAAGCAGTAAGTATGATTACGCTTATCACATGCTTATACAAGTGTGTTCTATCCAATGTATTCCCCTAATTATTATACACATAGATTGCTTGGACTAGGATTTATGCACTAGTATTACTCTCATGTATTTCCCGTATTCATTGAAGTTATGTACCTATCTTATACTTCACTTTTCACAGTTACTATGTTTCCCTAATCAGTGATAGTGTTACTTATCATGATATCATTTTAAGTAGAGTAAGTAATGAACTCCTATGGTATACGTATGTGTAAACATCATGTTATTAGCTCCCATTACCTAATTTATGCTATTAGTATTGTGTTAATTACTTGTATTAGCTAACTTTTACAAATCACTAAACAACACAATACCTGGAATCATACTAATCTCTCTATTACTAAGCTCTTGTTATGGAAACTATGTGATATGGCACTCAAATAATAAATCATATCTATAACTTATCGAACTCACTATGAAGCTTCTATATGATTAGAGAGGTATCATTATTAGGAAGATACAGTATGAAGATTAAGACTAACTTGCTTATTACCTGTATTATACCAATCTTATTGAGGCAATGACATCAACTATTAACTATAAGATAATCCATATTGAATCTAATCACATTGATTATGGATATTGTGTGTTCAATTCATACTAACATGACGTGAATTGATTTGTACTGTGATTTGAATAAATCCTTAACATGACTAATAAGTATTGATTTGTGTTATTTAACTATGCTTATACTGGTATGATTACATATGTATATCTATGATTTCCATTGCGTATGATGAACCTTTTTATATGGTGAGTAAACCAAGCCCATTCTTTATCTATGATAGTATCATTACCCTTATAACTATAACATGTAAGAGATTACGGTAATAAGGTAACAATTACTTATGCTTGATCTCTAATTACTAGTATTCCATATCCTTATGAGTTGTAATAGAGTAATCATTCTTAATAGTCGTAACAATATATGTAACATTACAGATACACTTAGCCCATATGCTCTTTTCATTCCATATGCGTTATAGCTCTAGTTCTTTTATTTAAGTCATTGTAAGCATGTATCAACCCTTGAAATCTCATTATGTAACAACAATGGGGGTACTAGTGACATAGCCTATCCAACATGTAATCGTTGAACACTATCCTTTATCTGCATGAACCCTATCAATACTGTAACTTAACCTATAACTTTATCCATATTCATTGCTGATGATAACGTTATAGCTACTAATTCATATAAGAACTACTTACTCTTTATACATACAATTAGGAGATATCACCTATCTCAATACATGACGGTACACACATAATATAAGAACCAATACTAGTCTGTGCTTGATTTCACTATGTTAGAGCCAAGCCTAATAAGAGCCCATACTAGTGAAACATGAACCTCATCAATAACTATGATCTCAATAGTGTTTATTATGCAAACATAGTAACATGATTAAGATGAGCTTGTTATATCAACATGTTCTAATTTCATTTATAAGTATGATTCATTACCATTATATTCCAAGCATGCTCATCTTTAAATGGGTAAGGTAGAATGTACTCATAAAGATTATGTTAGAGACAATCCTATACCACCAAGTTAAAGCTGATATCATCTTACATGTACTGATTAGGTGAAATACATAGGTAAGTGAAACATATCTCTATTCCAAAGTAATGGAATTAGTATGATTATGGGAATACCACCTAATTATAGATGAAGTATAACCATTGATTCATTCTAATTAAAGGATAAAGAGCATAATAGTAGTAATATTAAGTTGTATTACTTAGCTAGCTTACTGATTACAATGGTAAATTGTTCCTTATTATGCATATTAGATTAGTGATACTACTTAGCTTTATAGTGATATGTAAAGGCACAACCAAATCCTTGTTACAACAGCTTGGTGATCACAGCGTTATCATTATAACCTATATTGATAAGGTCCAATTAGGGTAAATACGTCATATTAGCACATATCAAGCATCAATGTAATTATACTAGTATTGAACCTAATCTATGCTCAACACGTTGTACTCATGGAGATTATATGTTACTATTATACGTGTATTCATAAGCTATTCACTTTAATGTAAGCATCATGTTAAGAAAGAGCAATGGTAACCACTATTCTATAAACATGGTTGTATCAGATAATGGACACGATTATCTATATAGTAGAACATTGATTCCATATAATTTACTAGTGTGAAAGAATAAGCATGATGGCATATGATGTAACTTATGGAAATGAGCTATATCTGATGACCTTGTTTCAGCTTTAATAGTAACTAGTAATAAGCTATGGGTTTCATTACCTTATCATAGGTAACTAGTATAGATAATGGTATAAGTACTATCCTGTTCATTAAGACGATATAACAAGGGTAACATAACACATGTATGGGCTTATCATATGTATTAGTCCATATTCAATCATTACATCTTATTAGTATCACTAAACAGGTTATTCACTATATACCATTATTAGCATGATACAAGGGAATTACTTTATTTTAAAATTTTCTAGTTGCAAAATGTAAAAATATCAAAAAAGGAAAAATAAATTGACATATTTTTTTTAAATACCTACATGACGTGGGAATTGCGACATATGGTAACATCGCTCCCATGGAACATCTGAAGGATATATATAGTTGGTCGTTGGTTGAGTGGCATTACCATACGTCGAAATTGTGACGTATGGCAATGTCGCTCACATGGCACATATGTCAGAGATATATAGTTGGTCATCGGTTGAGTGACGTTACTATAAGTTGGAATTGCGACGTATGATAATGTCGCTCCCATGGAATATACATTGGAGATATCTAGTGGACCATTGGTTGAGTGACGTTACCATACGTCGGTATTATGATGTATGGTAACGTCAATCCCATAACATCCATGTAGTGGAGACTGATGAAATACCTCGTCGAAATTCCGATGTCTTTGATGTCGTTGTAGAAACGACTATATGGGGTTTGGACAGTCAAATCTGAGATGACATGTGTCCACATGAAACATCGCAATGGAGACAATATCTATGGCATCGAAAAAGAGACATCATGTGAAACGACGTTTGAGGGGGGTCATTGTTGGTCGTTCTCCCGACAATATAAAGTGGTAATTGCGTCGAACGTGCTGTCAGAATTTGACCCAAATGTACTAGTTTTTTATTTTTATGATGTGGCTAAAAAACCTAAAATTGAGCCTACTGGAAAGGAAGTTGAAGACTACAACATAGGAACTGAAAAAGAACCAAATATGATTAAACTGTCAAAATCTTTACCTCTTGTTCAAAAACAGAAATATATAGAATTATTCAAAGAATTTATAGATGTTTTTGCATGGAGATATGAAGATATGAAATCTTATGAAACTAGCATTATTCAACACAAAATTCCAATAAAAGAAGATCAAAATCCTTTTAAACAAAAACTTAGGATAATTAACCCAAACTTGATCCCTCTAATTGAAAAAGAAATAAAAAAGATGTATGATGCTAAAAAAATTGTCCCATTAATATTTTCTAAATCGGTGTCCAATTTAGTTCCAACCAGAAAGTAGAGTGGACAAACCAGACTATGCATTGATTTTAGAGACCTTAATAAAGTCTCTCTCAAATACAACTATCCCTTTCCCAAAATGGATCATATTTTGCAGAAGGTAGTTGGGTCCAGTAGAATTTCTCTATTAGATGGTTTTTCTGGTTACAACCAAGTTTTAGTCCACCCTGATGATCAAGAAAAAACAATGTTTACTACACCTTGGGGCATTTTCATGTATGTGAAAATCCATTTTGGTTTAATGAATGATGGGGTTACATTTCAGAGAGAAATGGATATTGATTTTATGGATGAACTTGGAATATTCATCCTTATATACTTGGATGATATCATTGTTTTTTCAACAACAAATGAAGAACACTTGCTCCACCTGAGAAGAGTTTTTGAAAAATGTAGGAGATTTGGAATTTCACTTAATCCAAAAAAAAAATTGTTTGATCTAGAAGAAGGTTAACTGTTAGGACATATAATATCAAAGGATGGAATTAAAATTGATCCTAGCATAATTGAAGCCATTCAAAAAATAGATCATCCCAAAAACATAAAAGAATTACAATATTTCATTGGAAAAATAAACTTTCTAAGAAGATTTATCCCTAACTTGGTAGAACTTATTAGAAATATAAAAAATATGTTGAAAAAATAAACAAAAATAAAATGGACCGTGGAAGAAAAACATTCCTTTGATCAGGTGAAACAAGCCTTAACACAATCCCCTGTGCTTATCAGGCCTAATTACACAAAATATTTCCTCCTATTTTCTTTTGCCTCTGAGCATACTATTGCAACAGTTATTTTGTAGAAGAACAATGAAGGCCATGAAAAGCCTATTACTTTCTTCAATATATGCTTGAGAGATGTTGCACTAAATTATAACATCACGAAAAAGCAAGTTTTTTCTTTGGTAAAAGAAATCAAATATTTCAGAGTATATGTTCTCCACTCACACATTATTGCTTATGTCCAAAATTTTGTGGTAAAAGATATTCTGACCCAAGATAGTCCTGATGGAAAAAGGGTAAATGGATTGTTGTTATCCTTGAATATGATATTGATATCAAACAAACCAAGCTCATTAAGGGTCAAGGATTAGCTAAATTGATGGTTGAGTCCAATTTTCATGCTTTGGATATTAATTTTCTAACTGTAGTGGATGAACAAGAAGAGAAGGCGACTCCACAAGTTAAAGAGGTTTTATCAACCTCTCCTTGGTATGTAGACCTGATTTTTGTTTTACATCATTCACAAGATCCTCCTGGTTTAACCAAGACTAAGGCTATATTTCTTAAAGTCAAAGCTATGAAGTATGTTATTTTAAATGGAAATTTCTATTGGAAATATGCTGGAGGGATTTTACTAAACTGTTTGTTTAAATATGAGGATGATAAAGCTTTGCAGGAATTTCATGAAGGAGATTGTGGTGGACACTTGAAATGGAAAACCACTGCCAACAAAATTCTAAGCGTTGGTTTTTACTGGCCAACTTTATTTGCAGATGTCCACAAGAAAGTGACCTCCTATCATAGTTGTCAAATCTTTTAAGGAAAAAGGAAACTTATGCCTTTACCCTTGAAACTAATATTAGTTGAAACTCCTTTTTAACAATGGGGTTTGGATTTCATTGGAGAAATCCATCCACCATCATCGGGCCAGCACAAATGGATTCTCACAACCACTGATTATTTCACCAAGTGAATTGAATTTGTACCGACAAGACAAGCCATTGATGTTGTGATCATTAAGTTTTTGGAAACTCACATTATTTCAATATTTGGATGTCCCAGGAAAATCATAACTAACAATGCAACAAAATTCAAATCAAAGAAGATGGTGGAGTTTTGCAGCAAATATCGAATCACCTTTGGACACTCTACTTCCTATTACCCTCAGGGGAATGGATTAACAGAGTCTTCAAACAATATTTTGGTCAACATAATAAAAAATTTGTTGTAGGGAAACAAAAAGTCATGGCACAACAAGCTGGTTAATGCATTATGGGCAGACATAATTACTACAAAAATATCGATTGGCATGTCCCCATACCAGTTGGTCTATGGAATGAATGTTGTTTTTCCCACTTCTTTAGGTGTCCCTGTCATGAAATTACTACAGGAAGTACAAGTAGAACCAAATGACATCCATAGAAGAATTAATCTGACCATACAACTGCAACAGTCTAGAGAAGAGGTCTACAACTAAATTCAAGTGATCCAGGAAAATATCAAGAAGATCTATGATATAAGGAACAAGGATGATCACTTCCATATAGGAGACAAAGTATTAAAATGGGACTCAAGGAATGAAGAGAAGGGAAAGCATGGTAAATTTGAGAATTTATGGAAATTTCCATTCACAATCCATGTTTATAGAGGAAGTAATGCATTTTTTATCAAGGATATGGATGGAGCAGACCTGCCAGGAGGAGCTGTCAATGGCAGAATGCTCAAACACTATGTTTCACAGGAATGAAAGTATTCCTCACTCAGTTCACTGTAAATACCATTTTTACATTTTCTATCATGAGTGGGTGACTTATATTAGAGGTTGAAGCTCGAAGAGAAGGCCCTAAGCTCCTGATCATTTGTCACCAGATTTACATCTAAAATAAAACTAAACAGATGCATAAAGTACTGGAGAAGATGATTCAAGGAAACCGATAGTTGGTTCTTGGCACCTCACAAGGAGAGAACCATCCCCAAGTGGAGCCACTGTTATAACCCTATATTTCATAGTATCACCTGGTGATTGAAATTTCTTCCTCTAGTCATTTTACATTGTAAATAATATTTCATTTTGCAAATGATTTACAAAAAATGAAAAAGAAAAAGAAAAATAGAAAAATAGAAAAAATGAAAAGAGGATATAAAAGAAAGAAAGAAAGAAAAGAAAAAGAAAATAAAAAGGAAAAGAAAATAAAATAAAAGAAAAAACTAAAAGCCCCATCAAAAATAAATTTAGTTTGAATCATACTATTTAATCATGATCAAGCTTTTTAAATTTGTGTTGATAGGTTAGAGAATAAGTTTGGTCAAACTGTTTAATCTTGGCCAAAGTAGTTAGGTTAGAGTAATAATTAATCCAAGAGTCTAAGTTGGATTAAAATGTTACATGCCTAGTTTAGTAGATAGGATAGGTAATTTGGTCTCAAGAAAATTGAAAGGGGATGTTAAAATACCCCTTATTTGATTAATTTTGGTTATTTTAGCTTAGGAAAATAAAAGTATGGTGTAAAGTGGAAAAAAGAAAGCTTAGCACTACCTAGCACATATTTTATCCTAAGTTTGCTAGCAGACAAGATGTTTTGTCTTGTAGTGTTAACTCTCACACAGGTCTCCATCGACGACATCCATCATCGTGTAGATCAATGGTTCTCATCACTTTTTAGACCCCCCCAACCTTTCCGCCTTTAATGGTGGGGGGCGGGGTCCGAAAAGTGGTTTTCCCCATGTCGGTCTCACCTAATGTGGCACGTCCACATCATTTCAACCCCCCCCTCCTATTTCCTCTTACCACCTATCCCCCCCTCCTAAGTCTACCCAAACCACCACCCAATACCACTCACCTCACTCCGCCACTGTAACCTTATTTCTACCCGCCATTTGTCCTGTCCTACATACTCGTTACCCAATTAAAACACTCCCTGTGACCGTTAACCTCCCCGTAACAACCCCACGCCATAACAAACACATCTGACACACTGTAAAACCCCGTTTCACCTCTGGTAACGCCATTTTATGATACAAACACTGTGGACATTACACTGAACCAAGTTGTCAAGAAAACTGCCACAACCTCTCACCATCAACAAGTGTATTTTCCCCAGGTAATTACAATTTCCCCATTAATTTACTGCAATCTCTTCCAATTATGGCCCCCAAGGCTAAATCTGTTGATACATCCAAGAACCTAATTCTTCCCCCTCCCGTCGACCTCGACCACATCCCTTTGGTGAATAAAGATTATAAAATCATAGAGACGAGGTGCAAAATCGAATTCTTCAAATTGAACTCATGTCTAAAAGACATATTTCTAGAACAAAGTGATGAAATTGGACTCTAGAAGTCCAATTTACCTCTGCACATGTTCCCTAAAACCCATCATTTTCCCAAATTTTCTCTCAGATGCCAAACCCGTTATTTTCCTGGCCAAAGGGCCATTGTCTCCTCGTCTGGAGAATCTCTGTTCATAGTCACCTCTGAATCCATTGAACAGATGCTGCAAATCCCAAGAAATAACTCAACGATCCCATTCTCCATTGAATCCCTAAACGATTTATACCATAAACTCACTTTCCCCCAAAGAGCCCATAATTTTGAGATTTTTCTCCCAGAATATGCCCAACTACCGAAGAAAAATCCACCCTACTCATATTCCATCTTCACTGTCAAATCCAACTAGATCATTTCTATACTTTCTTACCTGTTAGGTTATTACTCATATGAATGGGTGGATGAGCTTATTCTAGGTTTTCTATCCATATTTTCCACAGAAGAAAGAGTTTCATTTAAATTCAATTTCAGTCAATTTCTGGCCGATGACATTCATGATCAACTATTCAGTTTTCCAACTGAAGGGATGTTCATATATTCCTTAGTTCTGGTCTATATGTTTTTATTTTTTTAGTCAGACATGTTTCTCTGTGCACTTAATAAATTAAACCAGGAAGGAAGCCCACAGTCAGTGACCTCATGTACGTCTTTGGTGAGGAAAAATTCAATAGATTACAACTTCAAGACTTCATAGACCAGTTCATTCACCCAGTTGTTTTCATATTGAACAACAACACAGAGCCAAGAATAAATGATAAATTCATAGAGCCTTGCACATAGATAAGAGTATATGGGTGTGAGTTCCCTCCTTACAGATTGCCCAAATACCTCCCTGTGAGGAGTTTTGCACTAGAATACATCAGGAAAATGGTGAATTCAGATGACATTCACTTTTTTGCACCAAAGAAGAAGTCCCATCTCAGGATCAAGACTCAAATTGGCCCTTTCATCTACAATAGAAGATCAATAGGAGAAGAAGTAGATAACCTCTTGAAAAAAATGAGGTTTAATCTGAGTTCCACTTGGACATATGACCCATTTGGTGTCATCTCTAAACTTAGAGTCAAACAAATTAGCACTTCTTATGTTCACACACAGAAGCCAGAGGTGGATAAATACATGAACCAAACTGAGTGGCAGGAGAACACATTACAAGAACCAGAGGAGCAACCTGCCCCTATAATTGCTTCACATACCAACACACCCCAAAAGAAAGTAGAGAAGAGATCAAGGAAGGAGGTATCTCCTTCTGATGGAGGAGCATCTCTCCATGTCAACCAGCCAGCCAACTAGCCGTGTCAAGCGCACACATTCAAAGTTGAAGAGAGGCACAACCTCCTTTAAAATCTGAATTGAATGTAATTGAATTGCTTAGGTTGTTGAGCCGTAAAGCCGTGCCTTTGTGTAGGCATTAGGTATATAGGCCTTTAATGTTTTTTAAGGCTGAGATCTAGATCCGATAGCGGACTAGACAGCCCATTCAATGTAATTGAATAGGGTAGGTAGGTTGGAGGGAAGAGCTCTAAGAGCCCCCTCAGGTAAAAGAGAGTAGGGGTATCTCTTTGGTAGTTAGTCGAGGGAGAGATAGAAGAGTAGAGAATCTGTGAGTAGAGCAGAAGAAGAGAAGAGCCGAGACCTTGTTACATGCCATGCTTAGGAACACCTTGTATAAACAAACATTTTCCATATTTAATACAAAGAAGCAGTTTTTCCTACATGTATTATGTGTTGAATGAATGTCTGTGAGTGTTCTTATATGTTGTAGATGTATACTGTAGGTTTTCATTTGCAGGAGCATGTTTGATTTCAGGTGAAGGTCTTTGAGGCTTCACACTGCAGGTTCTGATAGTCATGCACAGAGGATGCATTTCTGAATTCTACGGGTTCAGACAAAGACGTGTTGTAGCACAAGAACTAGAGTCAACAAATCAAAAGAAAGACCTCAAGGTTGTTGAATACCTTGGAGGCAAGGCTTTGTAGAAGAGACACAGTTGCATATAGAATCACTGAGGATTCTGTGAAGCTCTGCCAGGTGGGCATTGAACTAGTGCAAGGAGTGCACAGAAGAAGGACTCTGCTGTGAGTTCAGAAGAAACAGAATCACTAAGGATTTTGAGAGCTCTACCAGGTGGGCATTGAGCGAGTGAAAGGAGAGGATACTTTTCCAGGTGGGCATTGAGTAAGTGTGCAGACAGACATAGGAACAAGAGAACTCTTTGAGTTTTGTGATTTGAAGAAGAATCCACTGAGGGATCTTCACAGGGTTGTTGAACACCCTGCAACACTCAGCAAGAGGTTGCTTGAGTAAAGGATAGTTAGGAGGGCATCCAAACATTCTCCATCTGAGGAGAAAGGAAGAAGGATAAAATCCCTTAGGGGTCTGAGCATGTGAGGAGCTCAGGAGAGACAACACTGTGTGTGCGTGGATACTCTGCAGTGGGCAAGAGTTGAAGAATCCTTCGAGGATTCGAAAGGAGCAAAGCTCAGGAGGGACACCTCGAGTCCTGAAACAATAAAATAATTAGAGACGTCCATCTGAAGGGACGCGTGGCGGTGAGAGAGGCCATCGGAAGAGGAGACCGCTAGGGGAGTCACATCGGGAGATCGCGCATCGGGATATCAGAGTTCTCAAGGTCGAGAAAGTTGGGACATTTCAAGTCTCAAAATCGCGAGAGGTGATCAGGATCGTCCATCAGAGGAGGACGCGCGGTAGCAATCAAAGCCATTGGGGAAAGTCCTGACAGGAAGTCGTTTATCGGCATTTCGGTCATCGGGATATTGGGAATCCTGGTGACAAGAGGTTTGGGAATTTTGGAATCGCGAAGTCTGAAACCCCGACAAGGAGAAAAGTGCCATTGTGGGCCAGTTGTCAGCGTATCGAATCAGGAGGAAAGCTCCATTGTGTGGGGGCCATATGACGTCATATCGGGATATCGGGGATTCCGAGGATAAAATGTTTATGCATATCGGCATTGCGATGTCCGAAACCCCAAAAGGAGACAAGGTTGCGGTCTTGTGAGATAGTGGTCATGTGGGTCGGGAGTCTAGCCTAGAGGGCTAACGGAAGATTGGACCACATCGGGATTTTGAAGTCCAAAACCCCAAAAGAAGGATAAGTCTGCGGTCTTATGAGAACTAGTCACATGGACTAGGATTTTAGCTAGGAGGGGATAAGACCAAAAGGAGCCCATTGGCTAATCGGAGTTTGAGAGTTCAAGAGAACATGAACTCCTGACATCGAGAAACAAAAAACCCCGAAACCCGAAACTGAGTCAGGGAAGATCACGGTTAAGTGCAGAGAGCCATGTGGATGAAATAAGGACCTGTGGATCGGGTTTTCATCAGAGATTCCAGCAGGGAATCGAGTGAGATAATTCGGCTCAAAGGGAAATTGAACGATCCTGTGAGTAGGAGAGCGTGAGGTGGTGGATCGCGTCTTTCACTGCATCAAGTGGTATCAGAGCCTTGATTATTGCTTGTATATTTTAGGCAGGAGGAGGCAGAAGGAGATAAAAGAGCACTCTAATACACATCAAGTGGTATCAGAGTAGGGACTTCACTTTTATATTTTAGGTGAAGCGGGGAGGAAAAGGAAGAAGACAGAGCATTGGAGACTCTGTAAGGATTTGTTTGCAGGTAGGCAATAGTCCATAAGTAGTCAGGAGGACTGTAGGATGAAGCTGGTAAAACTCTTGGTGCAGAGTGACAACAACAGGTTTGCTAGGAAAGCAAACAAAGACAACACCATGGTGACTGAAGACCATAGGCATGTTGGGAGGAAGAGCAAAGCAGAAAAGCTTGCAGAAATGGATAAAGAGCTCTATGAATTAAGGGAAGATATAGAGAATCTCGAACTGCGGATGCGGCAGAATAAGAGGTCGAGATGGATGTGTGAATGGCCCATGAGGAAGCCGAAAACAAAATGTCCAGTCAAGGAGTTGATGGTCATAGGGCAGCACAGGCTATTAAAAAGATGGTTGAGGTATGCTGAAAACCTCAATGGACTAGAAGAAGAAATGGTTTAGGTATGTAAACCAGAAACTGGGAGAAATCTCAGTGAAATGGGATCAGTTGAGGATCTCAAGAACTTCTAGGAGGGCAGAGAAGAAATTCCAGTTTGCTAGTTGGGCAATGATATGAGGTCACTGCGGGATCTCATAACCTGCCAGGAGGGCAGCGGAAGCATCCCATATTTCCAGGTGGGCAGGGGTGAGCAGATGAGTTGGAATCATCCTGAGGAGCTGACAGAGAAGATGAGCTCAGAGGTGAGTTTGGATCAGCATGTGCAAATGACAAAGAGGAGGATATTAGAGACCTTCTAATGATTAAGGGAATTCAGATATTCCTACCATTTGCCTAGGGGGAGGAAGAAGTCTGTGTTGCAGAAGGTGCAGCAACAACAGAAGAACAGTCAGCTGAGACTGTCAAGGAGGAATTGGAGCAGGTGTTTGAGACTGCCCAAGCACAAGCAGAAGCAGACGAAGAGGAGAACGAGCGTTCTGAGGAATGGATCAATGATTTCAGCTAGGGAGCTGAAAAGAAAGAAGTTGCAGCACTGAAGCTAGCAGCAAAGGAAGCCAAAGAGCAAGCAGATAGATTTATCATTCCATGGGAGATGGAGCTAGAGATGTTGGAGGATTGGCTGAACAATCCAGAGTCAGCAAGAGAACTGACATAAGTTGAGCTGTCAGAGAAGGTGACTGGATAGAAGATCAGTCAGGAAGAGACTGTAGAGCCGAAGTATTTAGTAGAGTGGCAACTTGAGGCCACAGGTGAAGATGAAGAAGAAGGTGTGGGAGATCACAGTGATCTACCCATGAGCCAAAAAAATTTGCAGCTGGGGAGACTGCAAAAAGAGGACCAGCCACTAGAGCAGCTGGATGAAGTGGTCGAGGAGATACGAGAACTGATGATAAGGTCAGCAAGGACTTCCAGTGAGGAGAGGCTAAGCAGAAGTAAGGAAGAAGCAACAACAACAATGCAGAAGCAGCAACAACATCAGTAGGATGGAGCGCATGGACATCTCTAGAGGATGGTTTGGGATCCAGGGGGTATTTCAACATCAGAGATGGGAAGATCATGAGCAAGAGCTCATGAATTTTGTAGCTGAGGAGTATGATGCATGAGCATCTCTCCACGTCAGCCAGCTAGCCAGCTAGCCATGTCAAGCACACGCATTCAAAGCTGAAGAGAGGCGCAGCCTCCTTTAAAATCTGAATTGAATGTAATTGAATTTCTTAGGTTGTTGAGCCATAAATCCATGACTTTGTGTAGGAATTAGGTAGATAGGCCTTTAATTTTTTGTAAGGCTAAGATCTAGATCCGATAGTGGACTAGACAACCCATTCAATGTAATTGAATAGGGTAGGTAGGTTGGAGGGAAGAGCTCTAAGAGGCCCCTCAGGTAAAAGAGAGTAGGGGTATCTCTTTGGTAGTTAGTCGAGGGAGAGATATAAGAGTAGAGAATCTACGAGTAGAGAAGAAGAAGAGAAGAGCCGAGACCTTTTTATAGGCCGTGCTCAGGAACACCTTGTATAAACAGGCATTTTCCATATTTAATACAAAGAAGCAGTTTTTCCTGCATGTATTATGTGTTGAATGAATGTCTGTGAGTGTTCTTATATGCTGTAGATGTATACTGTAGGTTTTCATTTGTAGGAGGGTGTCTAATTTTAGGTGAAGGTCTTTGAGGCTTCACACCAGGAGGGTGTGACAGAACACTGCGGGTTCTGATAGCCGTGCACAGAGGATGCATTTCTGAATTCTGCGAGTTCAAACAAAGACGTGTTGTGGCACAAGAACTGGATTCAACAACTCAGGAGAAAGACCTCAAGGTTGTTGAATACCTTGGAGGCAAGGTTGTGTAGAAAAGACACAGTTGCAGATAGAATCACTGAGGATTCTGTGAAGCTCTGCCAAGTGGGCATTGAGCCAGTGCAAGGAGTGCACAGAAGAAGGACTCTGTTGTGAGTTCAAAAGAAACAGAATCATTGAGGATTCTGAGAGCTCTTCCAAGTGGGCATTGAGCGAGTGAAAGGAGAGGATACTCTACTAGGTGGGCATCGAGTAAGTGTGCAAACAAACAAAGGAAGAAGAGAACTCTTTGAGTTCTATGATTTGAAGAAGAATCCACTGAGGGATCTTCACAGGGTTGCTGAACACCCTACAACACTCAGAAAGAGGTTGCTTGAGTAAAGGATAGCCAGGAGGGCATCCAAACATTCTCCATCTGAGGAGAAAGGAAGAAGGATAAAATCCCTTAGGGGTCTGAGCGTGTGAGGATCTCAGGAGAGACAACACTGTGTGTGCGTGGATACTCTGCAGTGGGCAGGAGTTGAAGAATCCTTCAAGGATTCGAAAGGAGCAAAGCTCAGGAGGGACACCTCGAGTCCCGAAACAGTGAAAGAATCAGTGTTGTCCATCTGAAGGGACATGTGGTGGAAAGAGAGACCATCGGAAGAGGAGACCAATAGGGGAATCACATCGGGAGATCGCGCATCGGGATATCGAAGTTATCGAGGTCGAGAAAGTCGGGACATTTCAAGTCTCGAAATCGCGAGAGGTGATCAGGACCGTCCATCAGAGGAGGACGCGCGACAGCAATCGGAGCCTTCGGGGAAAGTCCCGACAGGAATTTGTCTATCGGCATTTCAGTCATCGGGATATCAAGAATCTTGGTGACAAGAGGTTTGGCCATTTCGGAATCGCGAAGTCCGAAACCCTGACAAGGAGAAAAGTGCCATTGTGGGCCAGCTGTTAGCGTATCGGATAAGGAGGAAATCTTCGTTGTGTGGGGGCTAGCTGACGTTATATTGGGATATCAGGGATTCCAAGGATAAAATGTTTATGCATATCGGCATTGCGATGTCCGAAACCCCGAAAGGAGACAAGGTTGTGGTCTTGTGAGATAGTGGTCATGTGGGACAGGAGTCTAGCCTGGAGGGCTAATGGAAGATTGGAGCACATCGGGATTTTGAAGTCCAAAACCTCGAAAGAAGGATAAGGCTGTGGTCTTATGAGAACTAGTCACATGGACTAGGAGTTTAGCCAGGAGGGGCTAAGATCGAAAGGAGCGCATTGGCTCATCGGAGTTAGAGAGTTCAAGAGAACAGGAACTCCTGACATTGGGAAACATGAAACCCCGAAACCTAAAACTGAGTCGGGGAAGATCACGGTTAAGTGCAGAGAGTCGTGTGGATTAAATAAGGACCTGTGGATCGGGTTTTCATCAAAGATTCCAGCAGGGAATCGAGTCAGCTAATTCGGCTTAAAGGGAAATTGAACGATCATGTGAGCAGGAGAGCATGAGGTGGTGGATCACGTCTTTCACTGCATCACCTTCAGTCACAGAGGTACCAATTGAGGATTTCCAAGTTTACATAAAGAGGTACAAAACCAATCATACAATAGATTTACTCAAGGAGGGAGAAATGAATTCGACCATAGTCTTGGAGGGACTAAACTCTTCAATCTATTCAGAAAGTCAGATTACATTGTCTACATCATCACCAACATCTCAAAGATACTTAGACATTACTCTGATAGTTGAATCGGTTCATGGGAAGACAAAGTCAAACATTTTTTAAAAGTATAAACAAATCAAGAAAATAAATGAGCTCCTCAACATCAACACCTATGCTCAGTTTTGGAAGTAGACTTCCACTGCTAAACACAAATTGTTGTTAGCATTTGACACAGAAAGAGGAAGAATGCAAATGAAATTCTTACAAGAACAAGTTCCCTATCCTAAAGCAGTTGCAGACTATAAGAAGACTTCCTTTGAATTTGATGTAAAGGATGTACATCCAGTGGACCAGATGGATATGCATAGGCAGACAAGAGAGATGATATTCTCAACCTTTATAAATACCTCAATAACTGCTTCCAAGTTGCAGGTATCCCTAAACAATATTTAGTCCCAATTAAAGTTGGAGAAGATCTCTTCTTTGGCCAAGGACAACAAAAACAAATCATTAGAAGAATTGGTGTTGAATATTGGGTATGACCCAACAAATGTCAAGGCACCAGAGGAGTTGTTAAAAAATAAGAATGCTGATATAAAATCTCTGAGAAAATAGCTGAAGCTTCCAGCTACAGAAGATTCACAAGACAAAGAAGTGGTTGAGAATGAAGGCCACAAAGAAGAAACGCTAAAGCTAATTATAAAACATAATTCACAAATAAGAGAAATGGAAGCATAAATGGACAAAATGGTAAAGGGAAAAGAACAAAATGTGGATATGGCCATGATCCCACTAGAGGCAGTCCCTCTAACAGGAACCAAAACAACATAAGCATCAACATCAACAAAAATTCCATCAGAAATCCCAGTACAAGTTTCAGATGCATCTGACAAACTTGTAAAATCCATGGAATACATGTCCATCCAAGGGGAATAGATTAGAAAACTACAGAATGAGGTAAATAAATTGCAAGAGTTGAAGTCAATGTTCCAGGATAGTCACCAGGAAGAGATGCATAAGTCTCAAAGGCTTAGTCAACAGTTACAAAAATTAGGGAAATATACTGCCATGGAAAATACCTTAGCCCAAGCTAAGGAAAACATATGGATATATATCAACAAGTCAATGTCAGAAATCTAGCCATCTATACAGATCATTTTTGAACAACATGAGTTAGTATAGAAATCCAGGGGAACAATTAAAATCATCAAGGAATAATTGGGAGAAAGACCCACAGAGTCCACTGAACTTATCAGATTTCTAAACTCCAAAAACAAACAGGAGTTATAAAAACTAGAAATTGAGGACATAAAATAAACAATCCTTGAGATCAAGAAGGTCTTGACCAAGAAATGATTGATGTTGTATCTAGAAGAAAAATCTCAAGTGATGGACATAGGTGTGCAGAGATTCTTCAGTAAGTTTGAGGTGCTACACAAGAAAGGGCTTCCTAGATTGTTAGTATTGAATGATAAATTGATCACTATGCCTGATTACAAGCAGAAAATGAGCATAGTGGCAAAGGAAAGTTCAAAGTTTGCAGGGATACAAGGAAGAATTACTGGTATATATTTCCCGTAGACACTACAATTAGACTTGAGTATTCAACATGAGATTAAACGTATCTTCAACACTAACCCTACCTTTTCCAGGTATAGAAAAATGGATGAAATATACAAGAAATTACTCAAGATTTCCATACCAGGTAAAAAGAGGTGGGGAGATCTATGTGCATTACTTGAGTAGATACAATTTTGATGTTCTAGTCAACATGGAGTAGCCAACCAAAGTCAAAGAGATGAGTCACTAACCACTTCCACCAAATCATCACAAGAGATCCAAGCAAATCTACAAATCCCTATATTTTGTATTTAGAGATCTAGTTAGTTAGATATTCCTCCATAATATCTTGATCATTTATGACATGATCTGATGTAAATAGTTTTATAAATACTTCTCTCTTTGAAGTATTATGGGTTGATTTTTGCACCCAAGAGCTATTGTGTAATTTTTCAAAGGATCGAACAATAATAAAAGAGGCCTATTCACAGGATTCTTGTGTCATATTGTTGGTGAAGTGATTTCCCTCTTTGTTAAATGTTTTTCCATTCTCTGTAATCATTTCATGTGTTTTCCATTCTAATCATTAAAATAAAGTTAAACAAACATAATATATTTCATTGTACTTTGTCTCCGGTTATTTAATGATCTAGATGCTGTTCATATGAAACTAAGTAAAGGAATTCTTAACTACCCTTCTACTTAGTGGAATTTCCCCTCTTTTCCCTCTTATACATTTCATTTGAATCAAATAGATCCAACAGTTTTACTACCTTTCCCTATGGAGAAAACCTTATAAAAATCTGAAACCGATCCTCATCTTTAAGTACAAACCCCATAGCCCAATGGAAAATTAAGCATTCTTTCAGCCAATTATTTCAAACAAAAAAACAAAACTTGAATTGTCATAACTAGCCTAACATTTTAAAAATCAAACAAGTCTAAATCCTATAGAGAGATCCCTCTCTAAAGCTGGCAGGGCTAGATCCCAACTTCCAAAGTGGTTTGGTAGTCACCTCTGTATTTTCTTCTACAACCTTTGGAAATTACAGAGTGATAACAGGTCCAACAAAGGAGAGAACGGATCTCATTAATGAGTATCCTCCCTGACCTAACACACTCCACCTAGATGCAGAGGCCTTAGACATATAGCACAATACCGCTGATTTCCCTAATTAAAAATAGCATGTGTTACTCAGGTCCATTTCTGGGTCCCCGAATACCACTCGAAAGTAACAACGGGCTTGCATACGTGGTTGAGTAACTAAGGTTTATTCCAAATAATTGTGAAAAGTAACTAGTCTAACAATTAGTATTCTATGAAATGAAACTAATCTAAGATTTGTTGTGGTTGATTTTTTAGAGTTGAAATTTAGTGATGTGAGTTATTTTTAGCTTTGTGTTGTTTATTGGAACATTAATGAAAGCAAGAAAAAGAGAGAAATAAAAAAATAGACCAACCACAAAAACACCGGTCCCCCTAGGGGGGAATGAAAGCTAAACTTTACAGGTCTCTCTTTACATTTATGAAGTTACAATTCTCTTGCGGAGAAAGGCTTGTTATCATTTACACTTAGAATCACAAAGTTTACAATTTATTAGGAAAGGAGTATGTTCAAGGTAGGAAGCCTCCATGTGCTCTGAATGGTCCAAATCCTTGGAAATTGGGTAGTGTATCCTTCTACATGTTCATAAACCTGCATAAAAAAACAAGCATACTCAAATGAAATGTGCTCAAATTGAGTTTAAACAAGCATAATAATCAACACTATAAACCCAAAATTTATTCTAATCAAAAGCTATGCTAAAAAGGAGGAAAGGCACTAAGAGAGACAAGCATAAGCTTACTTCCCCCAGGGTACTTCTTTTCTGTTATAAAACAGAAAGCTAAGGAAATTTAGACTTTTCAAAATAAGAGTTACAACTCAAAGAAAATTCCTACTACAAGCTTTAAGATTTAATGATAAATTACTTGCAAAAGGAATGCTTTCTTTGTACTAGATCTAGCTTAGATAATGACAAAATTCACTAACAAAAAGAGATCTAATACATACATGAATTTACAAATCTGATTTTTACATGATTTTCCTTTAGGAGGACAAATCTAGGTCTGCAAATTAAGTAACCCAAACGAAAGTTTGATTTTTTATATTTTGTGAGAAGGAGAAAGAAGAGTGGTTTGATCCCCTAGAATCCTTGGGCAAATGGAGTCCTCTTTTGGTGGAACAAAGAGAGACTATGTCTTCTTATATAAATCTCGAAGATGAGGAAGATTCTTGCTTTCTCAACCTATTCTCCAAGTGAAGCAGCCTGCAAACTTAGAAACACTTGCAAGAAATATAGTTAAACAAGATTGGTGCTACCTAAAAAAGAAAACTTGGAAAGCATGAACATTAGCCTAAATAGACATGCAATTCAAAGAAATATGAAACAGGCAAACAATAAGATAATCAAACAACCACATTTTTTAAAACTTATCCTACATGGAGACAAATCTTCTTCATAGGCCAAATTAACCAATTCAATATGCAAAAATACAAGAGCAAATATACCTCATGAGCATAATTTTGACAATCCACATCCACACATTTAGTATGATACACCATATGAGACCTCCAAATCCTTTATTCCAATGATATAATTGATACAAAATATTACAATAGAAATTCCCTATCCCTAGCTCCAACTAGCTTGCTAATGAGAGGATGCTCCAATATATAGAACAAAAGGAAAATGTCAAGGGGAGGAGGGCACACCAAGTGGAAAGGGAGGGTGCACTAAGTGGATGGAGAGGGGAACCAAGTGTGTTGGATAAGGCTTCCACCTCTCCCCATACTCCTATAATGTGCCACTTGTAAGAGATGAGGGGGATAGAGGGTGCCACCTCTCAAGAGGTAGGCTGCCCCTCTTTAGAATGTGCCACCTCTCAAGAGGTGCACACCCTCTCTTTGAGAACATGTCATAACTCAACCAAGATTCCATCTCATCAATCCTTTAATCAATATAATGTCTCGTGTGGTTTCACGTAGTCTTTTTAGGATTTGTTTCACTCCAACATGTTCCCAACATGTTTTCCATAAAATAGCATTTGCTGATTTTTTTCTGATTTTTTATGTCTTTTTTGGGTTTTGTGAGTAAAATTGACATTTAAGTGATTAAAATAACTAATTTCACTCACAAAAGTAAAGTGGGTAATATATGTCCAAACATGAGCACCCCCAAGGCATACCAAGTCCCCTAGTACCACTTGTTTATTACAACTTTAATTTACAATTAAAATTTTTTGTTTTACATAAATGTTTTAATTAACTGAAAAATTAAAAACAACTTAAGGTGGACTTAGAAAATTTCCATAAAAAAATACAAGGATGTTTATCATGGTAATATACATTCTACACTTGGATTAGATCCATTCTAAGTCCTAACCATGAGTATATACTCCAGCTTTGGATTAATTGAGTGATAAAACTCAGAAATTATAAATTGCTTAGACAACAAATATAATTAACAAGTAAAAAAACACTCCAGAGTAACAACTCATGCCTAATTATAAGGTGGCTAATACCTTTTACAACATTCATCATGCAACATATCTTATTAAAATTCCTCGAAGGGTATAGAAAATGTGGAAAATTTTGGTCTCATAGACCAATTGAACTTATGAACTCTGAATTTTGAACAAGGAATTGTTCAATCTTTGGCGGCTCACTAGAAGTCCATCCTAGTGCAACTTGGTGGATAAAATTGGCTCCATATGGGGACGTTTGCTTGATATTTTTTATAACAAGGAGAGCATGTGAGAATCCAGAATTTGTGACCTGCATCACAAATGTCTTGCCAAAAACAACATAAGCAGCACATGTATATGAAAACCAATAATTTAAGATACAAGTTGCACTAATAATAGAAGAAAATGAAAAAAATGTTGCAAAAATAAAATATAAAGAGGAAGGGTTAGGAAATATGTTACAAGAGATGCCCCCATGGGCATCATATGTCATCATTGAGAAGCAATTTGAAAAATTTTATGCTCACTGGTAGCTTTAGCCTTTCCATTGTCCAACTAGTTGAAGTAGAAAATACATGAACCAACCATGTCATGGATGAAACAAGACCTCAGATCTCTGAATAATCCCTGTACGGGATGACTTGTTGAAGATCCTTTTCCAAGATTTATAAACTTGGAGTTTTTCCTGGGAATAAACCACCCAAGAAACATGTGTTTTTCTTTATTCAACCAAACTTTGAAGTTTGGTAAGCCTTGTAAATTTTTTATGAAGCTCTGCATTGGACTGTCATGGTGGAAGGAAAACCAATGCTCATAATGATACGGAGTTGATAAATTGAAGTTATCTTCCAATTTCCCATCATCTGTCATTAATTTATCTGATGGTTGAGAGATTGGAATTGGAACTATCAAGAAATTTGCTTCACTGATTGTTTCAAGATCATCACAATAGTCAAAGATCTTCTCTGAGGAGATGGATTCCTAGGGAGGAGGGTGGGGATTTGAGTTATCTAGATATTCAATAATTTCAAACTCAATTTCCTCTTGACCAGTTAATGACTCATCTATAGGCTCTTCTGGAATTTCCAGGTGAAATTCCCTTTTTTGTTCATTATGAAGCTCTGGCTCTATAGGGTTTGAATACTTAATACAAGTTTCTGCCTATGCAAGGCGAGCTTACATGGACTTTAACTGTTTTGAATAGATAAATTCTATGGCTTGAATTAATTCTTTAAACTTTTGATTGGAATCTCGTGAAGTATCATTCTTAACATCATAATTGGCTATTTTTATATTCAAAGATTCCTTCTCCTTCCACTTTTCCATAAAAGCATCAATAAATTTGTTACAAGTTTTAACTTGGTTATCCTTGAGCTCCGTGAACCAATCCATATAATCATCATCAAAGGATAATATAAACAACTTCATTTTTATATCTTCATGTAAGGAATTGCAACACCATTTATTAAATCAAAGGGAAACTTTCTTAACATGACGTCTAGCATCAACAACATTATTACTTTGAAAACAAGGAAAAATTTTAATTACTTTTTCTGGAATCAAATATGGATAACCACTTATTGTAGAAAAATCAATAGGTTTATAAATATCATCCATTTCTAAACCATATTTATTAAAAATCATAAAAAAGTCTAACAGAAATGGACTGGGACCCAAAAATTAATAAGGATCATGTTGAGAGGAAAGCTTGGCTAGCCTCCTCCAAAAACGTTTTTCGGTTCAAGGATGAAGCTAAGAAAACCATGAGTTTCTCCTTTCATAATACTTTGATCAAATTATTTTTAAGTGGAGCTGCTATATGATCAAGTTTATTATAAACAAACAAGAAGCATCAAACAAAGCAAAAAACAAAAAAAGAAAACAAAAAGTCGTACCCCGGGAATAGAAAGATTTATCCTCGGCAATGACACCAAAAGTGTTGTCACCTTTATACACACCTGGGTAATGTGGAAGAAATATTCAATCCACTTGGTGTGTCCTTGGGGGAAAGTTAGAGTTAAGGTGTTGTCACCTAATCCTCAAATCCTCCATCCAGGCCAACTCCTAGCGAAGCCAAGGGGGGTAGTCCCTAAGAAACTAAATCTAAGGATTTTATTCTATGAAGACTTAAAGTAAATTTTAATCTAGGCGTTTACTATGGAAATACAAATATTTTCATCAACAACATATATGATTCAATTATGTAAAAGGGATACACCCTGTACACCACATGAAAGAATCATTCATACATTCATTATATACTTCAAAAATGAGATCACTTGAACCATATGAGATTTTTGAAGTAAAGATAGATATGACAAGATAGATAAAAGTAAAGACTAGTGCCAGAAAAGTAAATGTGATGTTTTGAATAATTGCGTGTTTATTTTATCTTGAGTATTTTATTAGGAGATTTGGGAATATTAAGTAAGTCTTGAAATCGTGAAGTGGGGATTAAAGCTGGGGTCCCCACTCTTTGTGTACAAAGTGTGTTTGGCCTACCTTACTCGCTATTCAAAAATCTTATATAAATGTCGACTGGATGTGTCATAGGTACAAAAGAGGAGAGAATGGATCTTATTAATGAGTATCCTCCCTGACTTAAAACACTCCACCCAGATGTAGACGCCTTAGATGTATAACATAATAAGGCAGATTTCCCTAATTACGACTAGCATGTGTTACTCAGGTTTGTTTCTGGGTCACCGAATACCACTCGAAAGAAGCAATGGGATTTCATACGCGGTTGAGTAACTAAGTTTTATTCCAAATAATTATGAAAAGGAACTAGTCTAGCAATTAGTATTCTATGAAATGAAACTAATCTAAGATTTGTTGTGGTTGATTTTTTAGAGTTAAAATTTAGTGATGTGAGTTATTTTTAGCTTTGTGTTGTTTATTGGAACATTAATGAAACCAATAAAGAGAGAGCAAAAAAAAAAAGGAGATCAACCACAAAAGACATTGGTCACCCTAGGGGAGAATGAAAGTAGAACCTTTCAGGGCCCACTTTACATTTATGAAGTTACAATTCTCTTGTGGAGAAACACTTGTGATCCTTTACACTTAGAATCACAAAGCTTACAATTTATTAGGAAAGGAGTATGATCAAGGTAGGAAGCCTCCAAGTGCTCAGAATGGTCCAAATCCTTGGAAATTCGGTAGCGTATCCTTCTACCCGTTCATCAACCTGCCCAAAACAACAAGAAAAATAAAGTGAAACATGCTCAAATTGAGTTTAAACAAGCATAATAATCAACACAAACTCAAAATTTATTCTATTCAAAATCTATGCTAAAAAGGACGAAAGGCACTAAGAGAGACAAGCAAAATATTACTTTCCCTAGGGTACTTCTTTTCTGTTATAAAACAACAAGATAAGGCACTTTAGACTTTGCCAAATAAGATTTAAAACCCAAATAAAATTCCTACTACAAGATTTAAGATTTAATGATAAATTACTTGCAAAAGGAATGCTTTCTCTATACTAGATCTAGCTAGACAATGTAAAAATTCACTAACAAAAATAGATCTAATACATACATGAATTTACAAATTTGATTTGTACATGATTTTACTTTAGGAGGAAAAATCTAGATCTGCAAATTAAGTAACCCAAACAAAAGTTTGATTTTTTATATTTTGTGAGAAGGAGAAAGAAGAGCGGTTTGATTCCTTGGAATCCTTGGGAAAATGTAGTCCTCTTTTGGTGGAACAAAGAGGGGCTATGTATTCTTATATAAATCTTGAAGATGATGAATATGCTTTATCACTCAACCTCTTCTCCAAGTGAAGAAACCCACAAACGTAGAAACCCTTGTAAGAAATATAGTTAAACAAGCTTGGTGCTACCTACAAAAGAAAACTTGGAAAGCATGAACATTAGCTGAAATAGACACGCAATTCAAAGAAATCTAAAACAATAAAACAATAAGATAATCAAACAACCGAGTTTTTTAAATCTTATCCTACATGGAGGCAACTCCTCTTCATAGGGAAAATTAACCAATTCAATATGAAAAAATACAAGAGAAAATATACCTCATGAGAATAATTTTGACAATCCACATCCACACATTTAGTATGCTACACCATATGAGACCTCCAAATCCTATATTCCATTGATATAATTTATACAAAATAGTAAAATAGCAAGTCCCTATCCCTAGCTCCAACTAGCTTGCTAATGAGAGGATGCTCCAATATATAGCACAAACAGAAAATGCCAGGGGGAGGAGGGCGTGCCAAGTGGAGAGGGAGGGTGAACCAAGTGGATGGAGAGGGGAGCCAAGTGTGTGGGAGAAGGCTTCCACCTCTCCCCATACTCCTATAATGTGCCACTTGGAAGAGATGAGGGGGATATAGGGTGTCACCTCTCAAGAGGTAGGTTGTCCCTCTTTAGAATGTGCCACCTCTCAAGAGGTGTGCACCCTCTCTTTGAGAACATGTCATAACTCAACCAAGATGCCATCTCATCAATATTTTAATGAATAGAATGTATCATGTGATTTCCACATAGCCTTTTTAGGCTTTATTTCACTCCAACATGTTCTCAACATGTTTCCCAGAAAATAGCATTTGTTTCTTTTTCTGTGATTTTTTATATCTTTTTTGGGTTTTGTGAGTAAAATTGACATTTTAGTGATTAAAATAACTAATTTCACTCACAAACGTGGGTTCTATATGTCCAAAAATGAGCACCCCCAAGGCATACGAAGTCCTCTAGTACCACTTTTTTATTACAACTTTAATTTACAATTAAAATTTTTTGTTTTACAATTGTTTTTTAATCAACTGGAAAAAAAAAAAAAAACATAAGGAGAACTTAACACATTCCCATAAACCTTTAGGAGGATGTTTATCATTATAATATACACTATAAAATAGGCGTATATTCATGCTAAGGCCTAACCATGAGTATATACTCTAGCTTTGGAGAAATTGAGTGAAAAAACTCAGAAATTATAAATTGCTTAGACAACAAATATAATTAACAAGTAAAAAAAACACTCTAGAGTAAAAACTCATGCCTAAGTCTAAGGTGGATAAGACCTTTTACAAATTTCATCATGAAACATCTCTTATTACAATTCCCCGAAGGGTATGGAAAATGTGGAATTTTTTTGTCTCATAGATCGACTGATCTTCTAAACTCTGAATTTTGAAAAAGGAATTGCTCAATCTTTGGCGGCTCGTTGGAAGTCCAGCATAGTGCAACTTGGTGGATAACAGTCTCAATAGGGTGACTAATGGGGGTACCTATAAACATATATGGGTGCACAATGGCGCAACCCCTGCCTCGTCGGTGCGGTCGCTCTACCAGGACCTTCTTTTTCTCCGCGGCACGAAGAGTCGATGCCCTTCCAACTCCCTCGGGAGGTCTTTACCCACAGATTTCTCCGTCGATCCTCGTTATTAATCTAACGAAGGATCGGTTCTCGCGGCTTCGCGAAACCCGTGACCGGGAAGTTGACTCTCAGGTTCCGAGGCCCGGTACTCCCAGTCAACGTTGACCCTTTCTCTGTTTGTCGGGAACTCGCACTATCGTGACTCGCGATTCTAATGCCACCGAACGCTCAACCTCCGAGATCCGAAGTCCCGATATGCCTACGACTCGGAATCTCGCAATCTCGCTCACTCGTCGCTTCTGGGGCCAGACTTTGAGGCCTCCAAACCCCGAGATCTGATATCCCGYGACCACTTGTCACGTCATCAATTACCGGCGTGCACCATGCAAACGTTCCGAGACGTCGCGTTTCGCATCCTCGTGATCTCACCCTACGAGAAACAAGAATCCTTCGGCGCGAACTCCCGATCCATCTGACCTATAAGTCGGATCACGGCTTCAGTGATTCTTCATGAGAATTTCAAGTCGTCGATTCTCTTCCTCTTAAAGAGTTCCTCCGTTCCCCACCTTTATCAGTGCAAGTGGAAAATAAGGTGCTATCCCTCCTGGCCTTTTACCAACTCAGACTTGCTTCGGAGATTCCAATTCGACCTGCACTCACCTGCACGGCTCGAATAACTCCAAATGGCTCTGAACCAAGGAGAACCAAAGTTTAACTGCGTAGCCTCCTCAACACACTCTATGCGGAGGTATCTAACTGCACTTGATGCAGAAGTCTCTTGGCTTAAACGGAGAACAATTTAGCTTCTTCTCGCAGGCGCCCAACCTCTAATTCTTCCACATAATGACATATACAGCATACGAAAGAAGAATATAACYGGAAACAAAGATGCTAAGGCATAACCCCAACAACACACAKAGGATAATCACATCCATKGGGTGGGATTCAGCTTAKTCACTCCTGGCGGGCAAGAATAAGAGCCCTCCTATTGAACCTCCTCAACGCACTCTATGCGGAGGAATTCAACTGCACTCTATGCAGGAATCTCCTGGTTCAATCAGTGGAATGAGCGGAACTCATTCTCTCCTTTCTCCTAGATTTCTAATCTGCCATGAGATCACATATGCAGCATAAATGATGAAAGCATAACAAGAAGCAAGCATACAACAACATAAAGTTAACAGTATACAGAGAATAATCACAGCCATGAAATTTGAATCAATTTCCTCTATTAACTCAATATTTGTACATGGGGATTTTCTACCAGCTCTCTGCCTGTTCTCCTTCCTTCTCCTCAATGCTAATATTGCTACTGTCTCTACTACTCAATAATACAAAGGAGGGTGTCTTTATCCCGTTTTCCCTCTCAAAAGCTAAATTGTCAAATCTAAACTTAATGATCCTATCTACCTGCGCTAAATCTACTCTCTCTGCATTAAATCTAATAAGTTCCTCTGCTGTACAAGGACGAGAGCTTATCTGCTCGTGGTCTATTTCAGTATACAAGTACGCCTAAATATGGAGGCTTTTATATAAACGGCGGCGCTCATCAAAATGGTTAAAACCGTGACGCTGGCGTCACCCTACGGTCTTTTCCTTACTCTAAGTACAGCTTCGCATGACGAGGTGCGGATGCTCCTGCATCACACAACATGTCATATTTAGAAGTGATTGAGACCGTAGACGATAGTCAACCATATCCAACTTTAATGGGACTGGACTAGGCGGTTGATAACTAGAAATTAGTAACTTGAAAAGAAGGGATATTGTTATCACATGAAGTTGTTAAGGGTCACATGTAGTTGTTGTGGGTCAATTCATCCTTAGATTTTTTATTTTTATCCATAGTATTGTTTAAGTTTTACTTTTGATCTCCTCCTTATGGTCTTCTTAGGTCTTAGCACAAATAAATTAAGGTTGATGTTGGACCCTACCTTTGGTTTATATCTTCATCTCATCACAATATTAGATAACCATCACCATCATCCTTATGCCACCACTACTCTAACATGTCACCACTTCCACTATGTGCTTAAACCCCTCCACTCTGTCCCTCCACTCGTTAGAAGGTCAAATAAAATTTGTTTTAGTACACTGCCATATCATCGGGACATTTCATAGCACACCTCAAGTACATTTTCCCTCATTACCATTATTTCACTTATGAGGCTTGTGTTAGCTGATCTAATTGCTTTCAAAATTCATGATTTAAAGGAAATAATTTGGGATTTAGTCATTTAAGGTTGTCTAACTATTTTTTGAAAGATTTCAAATTTTCTCCTAGTTCGGCGCTACAAAAACTCCTAAGTTTAGACAGGCGCTGCAGAATGTGCTTCAGACTGGCTAGCAGAGGGAAATTGGAGGTTAGAGTTGTTGCAATTGGTTCCATACAATCTGAATCATATCTACTGTTAAGCCACAATGTCCAGGTACTAGAGTTTTTTAAGCTTTGTTGAATAACAGATTAAGGTTGTGCTTGTGTTTCCCCTGTTTTGGCGTTGTGAACCTGTACATCAAACTCAACATCACTATCCTCTGAGAAAATAACCTTTATCAACTAATTTCCTTTAAATTTTCAATTGTTATTTCAAGTCTAAAGTCTTTCTACATTGGAAATTTAAAGAGCCTTGCTGATCAAAGTTGTGATATCCTTGCAAATGATGGTGAAGTGTTAGCTTAAAACTTTGGCAGCTTCCTCCTCCTTGCATATCCATTTTTCCTGAAGGGTTTTCTTCCATTTCTTAACCATCAGTTTCCCTTTCGTAATAACAGAAGTCGAATATGTAGGAAAACTATGAAGCCTTAAAAGAAACCATCTTTGAAAAAGACCATCATTCCAAACCCTAAGACCTATGTTCTTTGTTTGGCCTCTCACATCTCTCAGATTATTGTATTATTTTTCCTCCTATAATAGAAAATGGATACACCACAATAGAAGAAATATCACAAGGGTGGGGGTGTAGTTAGGACCGATCCCTATGATATGCAGTTATTTGATGTTGAAAATTTGATCAGAAAGGTCTTCCAATGAGTTGGATGTTTCAATTTCTATCAGAAAATGCAGAGGGGGCACCTTGAGGTAGCTAGAGAGTTTTCCTTGAATTTTGATGGAACCAAAACTAAGGTGGGAACTTTTGAACTGGAGGTATTTGAAGCCACCATTTTAGCAGCCACTGATATACCCAAGACTGGTGAAACATGGTTTAAATCCATGAATCTTAATGCAACCTTCTCTAAAGAGTTCCTTAAACCAGAATGTCAGGGAGATAACCTATCAAAGGGAGAACCTAGGAGCCACTTGGTTGAGGTATTTGACAAGATGTTAAGGGTGATCCAGAGATATTTCACCTATGAGGGTAGATTCAATATGATTTACCAATACCACATTAGAATTTTGTTGCACTTCATAGGCAAAGACCTCATGAACCTCCCTTTCTATTTGTTTAGGAGTATTGGAAAATGGCTGACGAGGCCAAGCCAACTACAAGGCTGTGGACACAAGTTTTTTTCAATTAGGGTTGATTAGGATGGTTGTGATGGAGGAGTTGAAGAAGAGAAACATATCTTGGGAACAGTTCATTGACTTTGTACATCTGTAATTAAATGTAGCTCCTACTCCTCAATCTAAGGTGCAGATCCATCTTCAAACTGATAGTGTTTTCCACACATAAAAAAGTAAAAAGAGGAAGGGAAAAGACATTGCTAAATATGATGAGGATCCTAAGAAACAAGGATAAGAATAAGGGGTAGGTCACCACTCTCCACAAATGGAATTTTCACCCCAACCAGCTCAAGAATTAGCATAAATTCCCTCAGCTAAAACTAATGGGAAAAAAGGGAGAAGGTTACTCTTCCCCTCACCAACTGCCGCAGTTGAGACTAAATCTAGGAAGCCCTTCACCAGGTCATCAATCAAGAAGGAAACTACTAAAAAAATAGGTCATAACAAAATCTCTTGTCAAGAGGAAGGAAAAGGGTAAAATTGCGACTATTGAAAAATATATTGAACCCTACCTTCAAAACATTGATCAGACATCTTAGAGATGCTAGAAAAGAGGTTTCTCACTTGAAGGAAAATTTTTTGGATGAGAGGAAAAATTTGAAGGATCTAATGCATATGTATTTGGAAACCATTGATCTAGCTAGGTTTACAACAAGGAGATTTCTACCCCTCCATAGGCATCTTATGAATTTATACAAACAGAAAAAATATTTACAATATCATATCAAAAATCTTAATCTGGAGTTGCAACCTTTCAAGGATGAATTAGCTCAAATAAATTTGAATGTGTTAGCTCAAGTTGTAACTAAGAGAAGCACCAGACTTAGGAGGTGAAGTGAAGTGGCTGAAAGAATCTCAATTTTGAAGGTGTTTATCCTTGAATTTTGAAGTTTTGGTGGGAAGTTTCATGCTTGTACCTGAATTTTCATTCATACAACCTATTAGGAGGCTTCTACAGGCTTATATACTTTTGGCAAAGGTTTTTGGTTATTTTTGGCTCAAACTGCACAAATCAGACAACTACATGACATTTTGTAGCACCTGGAGTTGTGAAATTATCTACACAGCCAGAAGCTTCAACTTTGCTGCGGAATCTTCTACGAAGTGATATACATAGTTGGGCATTGCAGAATTCACTGTGAAATCCACTACGAACTAGTTGATACAGTCCACGTTACAGGATTTGATGCCAATTAATGTTTTGATGGGTTTTGAGAGAATCAATGGTTACCAGATGGCTAGTGGAGAATAACACAGATGCTTGGAGGTCAGTTGGAGTTGGAGGACACATGTAAATAAAGGAAATGCGCTCAAAGGAGACCTCACTATGAAAATATTATGGTGTTAGGATGGTTTCCAACATTTCCCCTTTTTATAACAATTTTTTTTTCCACTTGTACAGATGTAATATTTTCATTTTTTGGTGGAATAATCCTATGTTAGGGGATCAATCTCACATTATATTCTTTCATTCCTCGTTTAGGCTATAAATTCAACATTAGAAGAACATTTTTGGGTTCGAATGGTTGAGCGTAGACTCCCTTAGTAATTTTTTGATGTAATAGAGCCAAACTCTGGTTTTTATGTATGAGATTTGAGTAATTTTTCCTAATAGAAGTCAACTTTATTTTCCAATCATCTTACTTCTTTCTCACTCTAATTTTCTCATCATTGAATGATTCAATTGATGTAGTATAGTTGTGTTACAATGTATGTTTGATTGTGATGTTGTTGTAATTATTATCAGTGTTTTAAAGCTTAGATTAAAAAAGTTCTTGTGTCTGAGATTTTTCCTCACTTGTCTACTAGTAAGGTATGATGCTAAAAGTAGACTATTCATCCTCCTCATTAAAAAATTTCCATCTACCCACACTTCTCTTTAAATCACTGACTGAAGTTAGCCAAGACCTCACTTGCTTATACATCTTGCCTAGAAATTTCTGTGTTTGTGCATTTCTATGCTGAGTTTTATCCATTTTGTCGCTTTATCATATATTTACCATTACAAACCTATTTGATGGGTACTGGGATTGTCCTCTAGAATTCTGAGGGTGACTCACAGTGATAACATTCTTGGCATTGTTGCTAGGGAACATATTGAAAACATTTCACTGGGATTGAATGAAAAATAAATATTGATTTTGAAGGTGCATATAAAATCAGTACATTGAAGACTTCAGTTTGCACCTGAAAACTCCACTATTTCAATTTTCTCTCATAAAGGCAGACAAATGAGGTCTACTCCACATTTACCTATGGATACACCTGAAGTTGAACCAGAGAATATTATCAAGAAGGGAAAATATTCTAAAGAAGGCTTTTTAGCTGTTGTACTTGGCACTTCTGGTCATTTTCTTGATTCCACTTTTAAAACACCAGTAGCTATATCTAGTACTCCACTTCTACCCTCTATTGAAATTTCTAGAAATTTGGATCTTGAAGATTTCCCTGTAGAATACTATTCTTTTTCTCCCAAATTGAAAGAAGAAAGTTTTGAAGTTCTTGCCTCTCCTGATGTTGTAATATGGTTTAGGCTTGAGAGCTTAGAAGACTTTCCTACCTTGAGTTCTCCATCTTCTCCTTCTCTTAAAATTGTTGTGACAAAAGAGGAAGAAACCTCAGTACCCTTTGAATCTACACCATCTTCTTCCAAGATTCAACCTGTCCTTGTGAAAAATGAAATCTCTCCATCCTACATTCCTCCTTCTCCCAAGATACACATAATCAAGACTGCATCTGTACCAGTCAAGACCCAATATCCTCCTTGTTCTCCTAGGATTTATAATCCAATGGAAAGTGCTAGCCTTCCTAGAAATATGATGGATTCCATAGTGGTTGATAGGTATGACTCTCTTGTGTTTCCCCAGCCTATGAATGCTCTCCCAGTTGGAGACTACCTTAAGTACATGCCCAAATTTACAGGGGAAGAGGACATAATTGCAAAGGAACATCGTGCAAACTTTTATAGCTATGCTGACAATCTTAATATTGAGAATGAAGATGTGTAGCTGAGATTTTTTGTACAAATCCTTGATGGTGAGGCTAGGAAATGGTTTAGGGGTTTAAATCTAAGATCTATTGCTGGAATTAAAGCTCTAGATGATGACTTTCTGAGGCATTGGAGAGATAAGAAATATTTCCCATATTATATTACAAAGTTTGGGTCACTCAAGAGGAAAGAAGGGGAATCCATTTTAGATTTTTCAAAGAGATTTAATAAAATGTACAAAAAAATCCCCACAGAAATTAAGCCCACAAAAACTTCTGCCAAGATCACCTATGTCAGTGATTTTGACCCTGATTTTTTCCTCTTGTTGAGAGAAAGAATATCTACCTCTCTAGCTCATATGCAAGATGAAACTTTAGAGGTAGAATCTAATATATTGGCAGCTGACAAGCTCAGGGGAAAATCTGATAGAGATGTTGGACATATTGGCATTCATGTGTTGTCATTGATGTCAACATTCATGATAAGTTGTTATGATGGAAACATGAATCAATCATGATCAGTTATACAGTTGGCATTAGTGTCAATATGGCCAATAATGTATTTCCATGTGTAATGAAGGGTCAATTATGAAAAGAGAATGTCAAACAATAAGCAGAGAAGCAAGGTTAATCTCAGGAGGAAAAGTATATTAAAGATCAACATAAGAACATCACATTAAGGATGAAAGCAATTCATTATTATTGTTGATCAAGATAGGATCAACAATGTTCCTATGATCAAAGATCAGGAGAGTTAGTGACTAACTATCAATGCATAAAAGAATGCACAAACAATTATTAAAGCTCAGGAGAGTTAGCGAATGAAGATAACATTCTAGAAATGTCGTCTGATTGATGGAAAGACTGAGAAGTCGACCAATACACAGGAAAAGGTGAGAATCCTCAGCATTCGTCCGATCAAGAAAAGTGGTGGTATTGATCATCTCATGGAAAGGACGTCGGTCATATGGGTGACCATGCAGTTGAGGAATATTGGAGGGTCGTGACTGTCAGATCTGCAAGCCATATCAACGACAGGCATGAATTGCGGAGAGAGAAAGAAAAATTAAAAAACTCACTGGTTCTAATCCTGCAATTGGTCTAGATCGTCATATATCATAAACCCAAATATTGACAACTGTAGTTGATCCAACAAACGAGCAAATTAAGTCGTGATGATCGGATGCGAAATCACTAGATCAATGACATGGATAGATTTAGGAGATCGAAAGGAGTATTAAACATCGTGCTATTTCCAATCCTGCAATTAGTCAGGATCGTCAGATCTTATAGGTTCAAAGATCGATGATTGTGGTTAAATCACTAAAAAACGAACAAATTGCGGAGCTTTGGTGATGAATTAAACCACTCGCAAGTTATGGTTCCTAAATACACAATGACCATTGATGTTCACTTGACAATAGATCTACGGTTTGAATCAGTTCCACTACCAATGAGAGGTTTCCATTGTGGAACCTGATGATAGTCTTAAAATTTGTGTTGGTTGAGGACCCCAGAACCATCCTTGTTCATTGATCTGTTTCAAGAGTCTTCTCGACCGTTGGATCATTTTCGAGTGGAAGGACAGGATAAGCGAGGTAAAAGATCATGAGATCTCATTTATACGAGTTTTCTTCAGCCGTCGGATTGATTTAAGTGGAGGGATAGGACAATCAACGACTGATATCTGAGATCTCAATTACCCGAATACCTGTCAGTTGTTGGATTGAATTAATGGAAGGACGGGATAAGCAAGGGATAATATTTGAGATCTCAATCACCCAAATATTCGTCAACTGTCAGATAATTCTAGTGGAAGGACAGGATAAGCTAGAAAAAGATCTGTTGGATTTAATCTAAGGGTAAGAAGTATCAAAGATAGATAAATCCATCGATCTAAAACCTTGATCAACGAAGAACATTAGTTTTGGGTTAAAAAATGTAAGGAGGTTATGCTCCATAAATTTTGAGATCTGAAATACCCGAAGCCCGAAATCTGAAATAAATAAGGACCATTGGATGTGGAGGATATACGATGACCATTGGATCAATATTGTTGGTCAACATACCATGTCAGCAAGGACACATGGAAGACCAGGTCAGAAAACCACGTCAACAGACCACATCTATAAGTACGTGTGGCAGACCACGTCAGCAAGGACGTGTGGTAAAAAACCATGTCAACAAGTACACATGGCATAATATTATGATGACATGTGTCAAGAAGAAATTGGCTCATTCCATGTCAACACGTGACATCAGTAAGTTACATCACTCTGGAAGAATTACTTCAGGACTTTTCACCACTAGCAAGTGACAAAATCTCCAAAGTCCCGAAGGATGAAATCCTAAAGTAGACATGGTTCGTCCGATCTAAAGAAACACTTTGGGAGAATTCTCATCCATCAATCTACTACAATGGAAGGATAGTTTAAGTGAAATAGATGAAGTCCCGGAGTAAATGGTGGCCATCCATATCAATGCTTGATTAATACCTAGCCATTGGATTAAGCCTTGTAAGAATCAAATCTGATGATTGATCAGTTTTCGCAAAATAAACGTAAGCCATCCAATCTGTTCGGGAAATCTGATTCTGAAGGTCTGAAAGGTTTGAAAAGTTGAAATCTCGAAGTTTCAAAGGGAGAAGTTCTGTCATTCGTCCATCTCATCAGGATATTGAATCATGACCATCGATTCTGATAAACGCTCAAGTGATCGTTTGGCCTAGCACCTGGTCACCGCATATGGTAATGTGGAATAAGAAAAATAAAGGTAAATCTTAAATAATAATCTCTTGTTTTTATGCCTATGGTCATATGAAAATGGTTTGAAGGGACTGCCTCATACAGATTTCATTCGACAGAGAGTTACACCAGAACAATACAAAGAATCAATAAATAATCAAATATGATATGTTGGTGAACTGAGAATGTAGTAGAAGCATGAGTACGATCTAATGATTTGATCCATGTCTGTTATCAACTCATAAGGACAAAGGAACCGATACACAATCATGATTAAAATAGAGTTAAATCATGAAAACATGAATAAAGAATAAAAGGGAAAATGAAATTAATTAAAGTTTAAATATTATCATTTTAAATGAAAAGGTACAATGGTTCAAATATCAAAAGACACAATGATTCAAATTCACACCAGTTGGAAGATTATATAAACAAAAAGGAATGGTGAGAAGGTTGTAGTTGAATTTGCTGAAGTATATATATTTATATATAATGGGTTGAATGAAGGTTCATTTTATCAGGTTTGTGCTTGTTTACAATTTGGGTCTTGTATGAGGATTGGATTCCTCACATCTTAGTTGGATATGAGATCAACAAGTTGGGACTTGTTATGAGGATCAGATTCCTCATTTCTAAGTTGGATCTGAGAACTACAAGATGGGTCTTATAACAGTGAGATGGGTCTCTCATAATTGTATGAAGATGATATTCAAAGATTGATCTTATGTATTCATTCAAGTTATTTAATAAATAAAATATTATATATATATATATATATATATATATATATATATGTATATATATATATATATATATATATATATATATATTGATTGAGAAAATGAAATAAATATTTGTTGTTCAGTTAAT
>ML777197.1:1439241-1474287 GCA_009831015.1 Picea engelmannii
CTCAGTTTCAAGTACCCATTTTCATCAATTGGTATCAGAACGAGTTCCTTCAACACATTTTAAACACTAAAGGTAGATTCAGAAGAAATGGGTGGACAAATTGTTGTCTCCACAAATAAAGCTCCCTTATTTGATGGAACAAATTATTTATCATGGAGAGAAAATTTGAAAAAATATATGAAGTCAAGAGGATCTGGAGTTTGGGATTTGGTCGTAAGTAAGCCTTGGCACTTAACTACTTCAAAGAGAAAATCAAAAACTGCAAAAGAGTCAAAGAGAAATAATTTAGTAGCCTTAAAATAAATTCAGGATGGATTAACAAACCAAGTCAAAGAAAATATGAAGCACTACAAATCTGCTAAATAATTATGGCTTAAACTAGAAAAATGTTGTCAGAATGTAACACAAGAAGAAGAGAAATCCTATCAAAGTGAGCAACAAGACTCAGATAAACAGGATTCCTGTCAGAATAAAGAACAAAACTTAGAAGAAGAGAGTTCTTATCAAGATAATGAAGAAGATAACGAAAAGGAAAACTACAATCAGATTGAAGAACATAATATAGAGAAAATGATTTCTAATCAGAATGAAATACATGATTTGATGCAAATATCAGTTAACAATGAGGAAGACAACCTCATCAAGGAATTGAACAATACCTTAGTAATCACTAAAGAAAGATTACATAATCTTAAAACTGATGTTGTAGATGCTATAGGAGAGATTTGGTTGGAACCAAGAAATTATATGCATATTAAAGTTCTTGTGGAGGCTCTTGACAATCTTGAGTACATAACCTTGTAAACT
This sequence comes from Picea engelmannii, assembly GCA_009831015.1. NCBI lineage: Eukaryota > Viridiplantae > Streptophyta > Pinopsida > Pinales > Pinaceae > Picea > Picea engelmannii. The sequence goes on from ML777197.1 coordinate 1,440,049, forward strand.
TTAGAAGAGTTGGAGAAACTCCAACAAAAATATATGATGCTGCTACAAAAGATAGATCAATCTAACCAAGAAGAGGAGATCAAAATTTTGAAAACCAAAGTTATTAATCTAACAGAAGAGATGGAAGAATTAAAGAAACATGACAGTAAAAGAAAAGTACTAAAAGAATAAAAAAATTGTTATGTTAACATTTATTCCATAGATGAAGTAGAAGAAGAACTAGCAAAGGCCAAACATAAAGTTGATTGGAGTCTCTATGTATACCCCTATGACCATAATGAATCATACTATAGTTTTCTTCATGACTACACCAAATAATTTCTTGAAAAGAGTCAAAATCATATCATGGAAATAAAGGAAATACTCAAAGACAATGAAAAAATCATATCTGATCAAAATATTCAGTTAGAAGAAAAAGAAGAGGAGATTGAGAAATTGAAGAATGCAATCAGTCGGGAAAAAGAAGAATCATGTCATAAGCTGGAAGAAGAAGTTGTGAATATTAGAAAGGAGGTTGAGAAGTCAAACACTCAACTTGAGGAAATTAAAGAAAGTAAAGAAAAACTAAAAATCTAGTTAACAAGGAAAGGAAATTCTTACCACATGTTGGAATTGGATATCATCAATTTCAAAAATATTAATGAAAGTACTAATGTAGATCTAATGACTAAAATTGAATAATCTAAGAAAAAGGAAGAAGCCCAGAAGATTCAAATAACTAAAAAGGACGAATCATGCCATATGTTTGAATTAGAAAACATCAACCTCAAAAGTATTTAGCTAGAATACGAGGAAGAAATCAAAGTATTGGAAACTAAAGTTTTTTTATCTAACAAGAGATTTGGAATAATTGAAGACATATGCCAAAACTATTAAATGCAAAGAAGTCTTGGAAGAGACAGAAGAAATAGTCATCAATCTAATGACTCAACTTGAACATGCTAAAGAAATGGAAGAAGCCCTGGAGATTCAGTTGACTAAAAAGGAAGAATTATGTCAAATATTGAAGTTAGAAATAGTCAATCTCAAAAGGAAAATGAGAATACAAATGAGATTTTCAATTTCCAGAATAGTTTAGCCATCCTAGATAATATTTGGAAAAGCCAAAAAGCAACTGATGAAAAAACTAGTCTTGGATACAATAAGAAAGAAGACAATAACAAATGGATCACCATATACAAACATGAGAAAGGATAATCCTTCTTAAAAGGAAAAGATTCAAGTGCAATGCAATTACAATTCATGAACTTTGTTAAGGAATACAACTATAGAAGTAAAAAGAAAGAAGAAAATCAAATGAAAAATCCTTCAAGACAAAATAAAATCAAGAAAGGAAACACCTTCAAAGGATATTGTTTTTCTTGTCATAGCTTTGGACATAAAGCAATGGACTGCAATAAACTAGAGAAAGGATATACAAGAAAATCCAAAAACTCAATTAGATGTTGGAGATGTAATTTTGTTGGGCACACAACAAAATTTTGTCATACAATGAGATGTTACAACTGTGATAGGTTTGGGCACAAATCCCAAAAATACAAGAATACAAAAAGTCAATATTTTAATAAGTCATTCAATTCATTGACAAAACCTAATAAAAGTTGGAACAAGAAAGGAGATGACAAATCTCCAAAAACACAATTAGAAAGAGAAGATCCAAAAAGCAGAATATCTCACATAAAGATATGGAGAAGAAAAATTGAAGGAGAAAGAAAGAAAGATGTTATTACACTTGGAAATGAAGAAACTAATAATAAGAACATGATGGGTAAAAGTCCTAATAAATAATGTGAAATTCAATATGAGATAAATCAATCTCAAGAAAAAGAGGTACCCTATAGAAGAATATGGGACAATATCAAATCCTGATGATGTCATAAGTTGTTAGCAAAAAAAATAGGAAATACAAAAAGAAGTTTAAATTGGTTTTTGCAAAATCAAAGGATTATGCCAAAGAGTTTCTAAATTAACATATTGAAAATCTTGACTATCTATGGATTAGTGGTCAAAAGAAAAATCATTGGTAGGGTTAATTGTAGGATACAAAAAAAAATAAAGGTAGCCGAGAAGTTCAAGGAGTATCATTCACCAAAGATCAATTGATAAAAAAATTGGTATTTAAATCAATTGGTATAATTCATCAATTGATATTCCCGGGAAATATAAAAAATGAATAAGAAGAAGATAAAAAATATCAGTAAGATTCATACTCTTGTTCTATTTGACAAAGGAAATTCAGTAGAAACTCATGAGGATTATTTTGATTATTGAATAAGAAAGTAATTAGATTAAGTTTTGAAAAATACTTTATCACTATAAAATTTGTATCAAGAAGACTACCTATTTAAACACAAAAATATCAATAAACTGAGATAAGAAGTTAGTAAATTAACAGGGGAAGAAACCTTGTCGGGAAGAGCTAGCCTTTCAGAAAAAAAGGGGGAGAGTAGTCGTAAGTAGAGAGAGAGCATATTGACAAGGGGAGTCATTCAGTTATGGAAGACAGAACATGATTCCAAGGGGAGTTACCCAAGCTCATATTTTGGTCAACAAAATGCACAAAAATAGAGGTTGATCATAAGGGGAGCAACCCTTTTCCATTGATGTCAAAGGGGGAGAGTAACTTCAGAGGAGAGAAGCATCATCATAGGGGGATTTTGTGTATGAAGTTAGTGTGTTTCCCTCAATGACAGAGGGGGAGATTGTTGGACATGTTTTCATTCATGTGTTGTCATTGATGTCAGCAGTCATGATAAGTTGTTATGATGGCAACATGAATCAGTCATGATCAGTTATACAGTTGGCATTAGTGTCAAGATGGCCAATAATTTCTTTCCTTGTGTAATGAAGGGTCAATGATGGAAAGAGAATGTCAAACAATAATCAGAGCAACAAGGTTAATCTCAGGAGTAAAACTATACTAAAGATTGACATAAGAACATCACCTTAAGGCTGAAAGAAATTAGTGCTTATTGTTGATCACGATAGGATAAAAAATGTTCCTATGATCAAATCTCAGGAGAATTAGGGACTGACTATGAGTGCATAAAATAATGCACAAACAATTATTAAAGCACAAGAGAGTTAGCAAATGAAGATCACATTCTAGAAATTTCATCCGATCGATGGAAAGACTGAGAAGTCGACCAATACATAGGAAAAGGTGACAAGCCTCAACAGTCGTCCGATCAATAAAAGTGACGATATTGATCATATCATCGAACATACATCAGTCATATGAGTGACCGTGGACTGTTGGAGGATCGTGACCATTGTACCTACAAGCCAGATCAATGGCAGGAATGAATTTCGGAGAGTGAAAGAAAAATTAAACAACTCGTTGGTTCTAATCCTGCAATTGTTCTAGATAGTTAGATCACATAAACCCAAATATCGACGACTGTGGTTGATCTAAAAAATGATCAGATTAAGTCAGATTAAGTTGTGACCATCGGATGCACAATCGCCAGATCAACGGCATGGATAGATTGCATATATCGAAAGGAGTATTAAAGATCGTTCTATTTCCAATCCCGCAATTAGTCATGATATTCAGATCTTATAGGTTCAAATATCGACAATTGTGGTTAACTCACCAAAAAACTCACAAATTGCGGAGCTTTGGTGATGTGATAAACCACTCACAAGTTGTGGTTTTGCAATCCACACGACTGTCAATGTTCACTTGATAATAGATCTATGGTTGGAATCAGTTCCACTACCAACGAGAAGTTTCCATTGTGGAACCCAACGATAGTCTTAAAATTCGTGCTAGTTGAGGACCCTGCAACCATCCTTGATCATTGATCCGTTTTGAGAGTCTTCTCAATCGTTGGATCATTTTTGAGTGGAAGGACAGGATAAGTGAGGTATAAGATCATGAGATCTCATTTATGCTAATTTCCATCAGTCGTCGAATTGATTTAAGTGGAAGGACAAGACAATCAAGGGCTGAGATCTAAGATATCAATCACCCGAATACCTGTCAGCCGTCAGATTTAATTAATGGAAGGACGGGATAAGAAAGGGCTGAGATTTGAGATCTCAATCACCCAAATATCCATCAATCGTCAGATCATTCTAGTGGAAGGACATGATAAGCTAGAAGAAGAGTTGTTGGATTTAATCCAAGGCTAAGACGTATCGCAGATAGATCAAGTTGTCGATATAAAACCTTGATCAACGAACAAAATTCATTTCAGGTTAAAAAATGTGAGCAGGTTACGCTCCATAAAGTTTGAGATCTAAAATACATGAAGCCCAAAATACAAAATAAATAAGGACCATCGAATGTAGAGGATATACAATGAACATTGGATCATGGTTGTTGGTCAGCAGACCATGTCAGCAAGGACACGTGGCAGACCACATCAGTAGACCATGTCTATAAGGACGTGTGGAAGACCACGTCAGTAAGGATGTGTGGTAGAAAACCACGTCAGCAAGTACACATGGAATAATCAGATGATGACATGTGTCAAGAAGAAATTAGATCGTGTCATCTCAACACGTGACGTCAATAAATTACGTCACTTCAGAAGAATTACTTGAGGAGTTTTCACCACTAGCAAATGAAAAAAGATTCGATGTCCCGAAGGACAAAATCCCAAAGTAGACATGGTTCATCCGATCTAAAGAAACACTTCGGGAGAATTATCATCCATCGATCTACTATAGTGGAAGGATAGTGTAATTTGAAATAGCCAAACTCCTAGAGTAAATGGTGGCCATCCATCTCAATGCTTGATTAAGACCCAGCCGTCGGATTAAGCCTTGTAAGAATCAAATCTAATGATTGATCAGTTTCCACGAAATAAACGTAAACCGTCCAATTTGTTCAGGAAATCTGATTCCTAAGTTTTGAAAGGTTTGAAAAGTTGAAATCCCAAAGTTTCGAAGGGCGAAGTTCCATCAGGCATCCATATCATTGGGAGATTGAATCGTGACCATTGATTCTGATAAACGCTCAAGTGATCGTTTATCCTAGCGCCTAGTCACCGCATATGGTCATATGGAATAAGAAAAATAAAGGTAAAGCCTAAATAATAAGCTCATGGTTCTACGCCTATGGTCATATGAAAATGGTTTGAAGGGACCGCCTCATACAGATTTCATTCGACATAGAGTTACACTAGAACAATAAAGAGAATCGATAAATACTCGAATATGATCTATTGGTGAAACGAGAACGCATCAGAAGAATGAGTATGATCTAATGAGTTGATCCATGTCTGTGATCAAATCATAAGGAAAAACGAACTGATACACAATCATTATTAAAAGAGAGTTAAATCATGAAATCATGAATAAAGAATAAAAGGGAAAATTATATTAATTAAAGTTTAAAAATTATAATTTTAAATTAAAAGGTACAATGGTTCAAATATCAAAAGACACAATGATTCAAATTCACACCAGTTGGAAGACTATATAAACAAAAAGGAATGGTGAGAAGGTTGTAATTGAATTTTCTGAAGTATATATATGTATATATAATGGATTGAATGAAATTTCATTCTATCAGGTTGGTGCCTATTTACAATCTGGGTCTTGTATGAGGATTGGATTCCTCATTTCTCAGATGGATCTGAGAACTACAAGCTGGGTCTTGTAACAGAGAGTTGGGTCTCTCATAATTGTATGAAGATGATATTCAAATATTGATCTTATGTATTCATTCAAGTTATTTAATAAATAAAATATTTATTCTTTGATATATATATATATATATATATATATATATATATATTGATTGATTGAGAAAATGAAATAAATATTTGTTGTTCAGTTAATTTGTAAAAATTGGAAAAATGTCCAAATTTTTGTGACACTGATTCACCCCCCCTCCCTCTCAGTGTCAAGTACCCATTTTCATCAAGAGATAGGGGGAAAAGTAAGGCTGAAGCTTCAACCTCTGATTCCTCTGGTGTCAATACTCAAGTTGATGAACTAACAAAATTGGTTAAATCACTTTATGCTAAAATGGAAAAGATGAAGCTTGAGGGAAAACAAAATTATAGAAACACATAGAATGTTGATAACAGAGGAAATTTCAGGAGACCAAACAATCCCCCTCACGTCTTCAAAGAGATCAAAGAAATAGGGATGACCAAAAATTCCAAACCCCTCTCCAAAATAACATGGTTGATGATGAAGTGGGAGAGGATGAAGAAATTGATCCAAAAATTCATTGTGTGGGTGATACCTCTCCATCCCCTCATTTAACTCAGTCTACATATGAGGATTCTCTTATGGAAAACTAATTGAATGAATTGAGTAAAGGAGAAAAATCAAGTGAAAATCCAAACAAATACAACTTAAGGTTAAAAAAGGAGGGGAAGCCTAACACATTAGATCATCCCAATAAAATAGAAAATTATTCTAAGGCTATGGTTTCTAGCAGCAAAGAAAAAGAGGAACAAAAATATCCAACAACGATTAAGACCCATGTTCCATAAATTAAGGAGATTTTGAAATCTCCCTCTTCCTTTTTCTTTGAAAATGAAATTCAAAATACAAAAATTATAGTACCATTTTTAGAGCTGATTAAAAATGAAGAATTCAAAAAATATATTTCCAAGATGTTGCAACCCAAATCTTCCTCCAATTCCACAGACTCAGAGACCCTTCAAGATGAAAAACCAAAAGTCATATTGGAACCTTTGGTAGAAGATAGTGATGACTCTTCTCCGCCATTCTACACATCATTAAATATTCATGATAATGTTTTGCACAACTACTTGATGGATTCAGGTGCATATCATAAATTTATGCCCAAAACTATCATCGATGAGCTTGGTCTGCAAATTACAAAAACCTATCATGACCTATACTCATTTGACTGCAGAAAAAGTGAAGTGCCTTGGAGTGATCAAAGACCTGGTTGTTACCTTGTTTCAATTTCCCATGAAGAGTGTAGTCATGGATATTGTGGTGGCTAATGTCCCCCCTAAGTTTGGGATGCTATTGTCAAGATCTTGGATCAAGAGACTAGGGGGGAATTTGCAGATGGACCTTTCATATGTCACAATTATTGTATTTGGAGGAAAGCAAAAAAGGATTTATAGGGAAGCACAACTAGATTACATCATCAATGATGAAGCTAATCCTACAAACCACCCCATTTTTGCAATTGATACTGATTTAGGATCCAATATTTTACAGCTCACTAATGCTCCTTAGTCACCTATTGAAATAATAAAACATCTTGTTAAAACTTATGAGTTTCCTCCTCAAAATACCCCAGTATGGAAGCTTTTTGATGCATCCTGTTCTAAATAAAGTGTTGGTCATGGAGTGGTCTTTATTTCCCCAACTCAAGAGATAATATCTTTGTCTTATAAACTAGAATTTGAAACTACAAATAATGTAGCAGGATACGAGGCTCTTGTTTTGGGTTTGAGGGATGCTAAAGATATGAAGATTGAAGAGATAACAATATTTGGAGATGTTGAACTAATTGTACATCAAGTTAAGAACATGTATCAAGATAAACACCCTAGGTTAAGGACTTACAAAAATGAAGTTTGGGATCTTATTGACAATTTCTTCTCATCTTTTAATATCTCTTTTGTTCCAAGAGAAGAAAACACTATGGAAGATTCTTAAGTTGTTTCTGGAAGTAATTTTAAAATTCCTTTCCCCCCCAAGATCAAATATGATGTGGAAGTGAAGTATAGACCCTCTATACCTAAAAATTTCAAACATTGAAAGGTATTTGAGGATGATCTTGAGATCAAGAGATTGTTGTAAACTATGGAAGAGTTTTCTACTCTTCATATTGATCAAGATCATGATGATACCAAAATCCCGCATGATGATATTTTCCTAAATAAAATTGCATACCACAAGATTATTCAATTGCCCAGTAACCATATGCCAACAGTATTAGTTCCTCTGGAGAGATTATTTGACAGAAATGATGTTCCTATGAAGGTTAAAGGTTCAAGTGAAGAGGCTTATGTGATAGAATGCAACTTAGATACAGAGGAAAATCCAAATATGTAAAATTGTCTAGAAGTTTATAAAATGATCAAATGGCTGAGTATGTTAAGATATTAAAGGAGTTTTTTGATGTATTTGCTTGGAAATATGAAGATCTACAAACTTATGACACAAGAATAATTTAACATAAGATCCCTTTGAAAGATGAGACCAAGTCATTTAGGAAGAAACTTAGACAAATAAATCCCATGTTGCTGCCTATTATGGAAAAGGAATTCAAGAAGATGATTGATGCCAAGATAATCATACCTTTAAGGTACTTTGAGTGGGTAGATAACTTGGTTCCTGTGAGGAAAAAGAATGGTGAAATCAAGCTTTGTGTTGATTTCATAAATTTGAACAGAAGTTCCAAGAAAGATAATTACCCCTTTCCAAAGATGGAGCATATTTTACAGAGGGTAACTAGTTCAACAAGGATGTCTATTATTGATGGCTTCTTAGGATACAATCATATCTATGTCCTACCTGAAGATAGAGATAAGACAACTTTCACTAATCCTTGGGGCACATTCATGTATGCTAAAATTCCCTTTGGACTAATGAATGCAGAAGAAACCTTTCAATGAGTAGTGGATATTAACTTTAATGGGGAGAAGGAAAAAAATTTGGTCATCTATCAAGATGCCATTATAGTGTTCTCAAGATCTGATAAGGAAAATTATCATCATTTGAAAAAGGTCTTCCTGAAGTGTAGAAATTTTGGGCTCTCTCTCAACCCTAAGAAGTCTTTCTTTGCTATGTGTTAGCTTTCTATCTCTCTACTCTTCTACTTAGGATACCTTATTGTCATAGATTGACCTCGGTTCATATTTAATAATCTCCCAACAAAATCCCTCTAAAACTGTTGGCCCCTCTAGTAGAACAGAAGGAAACACAACACACAGAGTGTACTGCGCAGTCTCACCAAAGATAGCTCTATGGGTGGCTGAAATACTCAGGTGTTTGAAACCTGGGAATGAGTGGATATATGTAGTTGTATCTTGTAATCTTTATTTATTCAGTATAAAATTTGATTATAGCATTCATTCTATCCATGCATGTGAAATACTAGATCTAACTAGTTAATTCATTCATCTAACATTCATAACTTAACAACAATAAAGGCACACACATTCATTCACATAACAAAAGTGTTACCATGGTTCACCTAATCCTAGGCTATGTCCACAAGATCTGGCTCTCAAGATATTTATTATGGTTCAGTAATATGTCACGTCATGCGTGTTTACAATCTTAGATCTTACTCTCTTCAACAAACTCCTCGATCCCTGTAAGGATGACTAGATTGCACCAGGTTCCTCAGCCTGTGATCTAACCCTTGGGATCGAGTCTCTCACTGCTTCCTTAGCACACCAACTTACTGAGTAGTATAGTTCTTACAACTCTCTACCATCTATTCTCTGCTCTTGTCCTCTCTATCTTCTCTCTTTCTATGTCTACCCTATCTTCCTTTAAGTACTACCTATTTATATTCTTGGCTCATTAGCCATTACAATACATTACAAATCCTAACCCTAGAGTCGTTAGGTCTTCCTTTCATGCATGCCTACTGGCACAGGGGCAGACCCGGAGTTCAACACTGCAGCAAGGCACCAACAAAACCCTAGCTACCAGCCCTTTCAGCAACACCTGCGAAGTAGATGAAGTCTCACCTGAGGTAGAAGCAGGGGTGGTTGTGAGACTCAGGTGTCTGCAATATTAGATGGGACACAGGTTTGTGATTATATCACTTACAAAGAACTTAACATTGATCATTCATCAATATTCAACTCTTATTATACTTCACAGATAGCACAAAGCATCACAACATTCACTTAGATCTAAGGTATCATAGTACTTAGCAATAGTAAAACATATCAGATCCAGTAGATCAGCACTATGCATCTTCATACATATCATATATACTATTCATACACATCTAATGAAGCACAAAGCATAAGTATATCCATCTAAATATATCAAAACACTTTGCAAAAGCAGGGATAAACCCATCAAGTCAAAGAAAAAATAATAACACATAGATTTATGTGGTTCACCCCCACTCTAGGGCTACGTCCACCAACTCTTCTTCTTTATCAGCGTCTTCAATCAGTTACAAGCATGGAGCCACTAAAACCTATTGCGCAACTCGCTAGATCCTTATTCCTTGTCTTACAACACAAATCCTTCTATATCTCCACATAGGGACTTTCACTAAGATATGCAAGCCTATAGAATGCACAACACCTTGATCACACAGATCCCACTTGGCACGTACTAGCCTATATCACATAGATACAATATTCCTTTATCTATATTCTTACATTTTCCTATCCTTCTATTTATACATAAAAAATGGGCCTAAGTGTGGGTAAACCCATGGGATGACATCCCTTTCCCATTACATATTCCCAAAACCCAAAAAGGGACCCAAAAGTGGACCGAGATTCTGCAATCTTTTCTTCATCTGGCACTCCCATATTCGATAGGTTGTCGAAGTGCCAAAAATGATCAAATATGACTAAGTTCTCCAAAAACTTGGTCAAGGGCCAACAGGTCCCCAACACTCACTTGTGACTCGTCCTGAGTCACTCTGGTCTGATAAATTCTGCCTCGCAATGCCTCGAGCTTGGCTCAAGCTACTTCAACTTGCTACAATGCTACGACCTCTTTCTCAGTGAACTCCTGGATGAGTGCGTCATTGAATATCCCTTCTAGGAATTGTTTGGTGGTGATGACGACCTATTCTAACTCGACTCCTTCGATTTCAACTTCGGTGAACAGTTGGCATGCCTTCTCTTGCATTGGTTGAAGTCGTTGAGAGACTTCCATCATTTTTCTCTGGATTGTGTGGATCTGTTTCTCGGCTGTGCATTTCTCTGGAAACCTTTTCATTATTTCAACTGGTGTTAAGGCCTTTAGATGCATATGTAGCGTATCTATGTGTTTCTTTGCTTCCTGGAGCTACAACTCCAGTGCCTGTAACTTTGGATTTTCTTTAAGGTTTCCATAAGTCTGAGCACTCCTGGAGCTCAACTGTTTGCACTCCAATGCAAGGGATTTCATTCTGCCAACTATGCTGCAATCAGTTGCCTCTCTCAGGTCTCTGATTTATTGAGGAGTTTCGGGCACGGTATGAAGTTCTAGATCTGCGATGAGCTGTTGAAGCTGCTGGATTATTTTATCGAGGTGTGCCACCTACTGTGGGACTCATTCCTCAGTTTTCACTTCTATGACTATCACAGAGTGAAGTGCATTGTGAACCCTTTCCCGTACTTTGAGTTTCTCTGCGAGCAACTATTCCTTGTTTTTCTGTAGCACTGCTTTCTCTTCATCCCATTTTGCTTGTAGAGCGAGATTTTCCTTTTCTACAGTACTTTTGTGGTCCTCAAGGTCTTTCTAAACTTTCACTAAATCCTGGGTGGCTTGTGCTATCTCTTCTTGAGCTCATCGCAACTAATCTTCGACTGTATCAACAATTCGATGTAGTTGGGCTGGCTCCTCACCTAATTCTGATGTTCCTGATGGCAGGGGCATAGTGGAAAATGCACGGCTAGACTGTATTTCTTGTTGTACTCCTTGAAACTCGTTCTTGATGCAACTGAACACTTCCTCCTGCTTGGATTCCTACTTTTCTACTATCTCTAGCGAAGTATAGTTCAGTGCAATGATTATGAAGTCGAAGTCATCCAAAGTGAGAATAGTCTCAAACTTTGTTCTGGTTGCCTTATCTTTCTTCCTAGATGAAGGATTTGGTGGGGTAACCTTCCTTTTATTGGAGGGATCCTCCTCCTCTCTATGCGGTGTAACATCACCTTTATTTTGTTCGACCTCTATGTTACCTAGCTCTCCACCATCACCTCCCTGCGCAAGTGAGATCGAAGTGGTCTTCGCAGAAGTACTATTGACATATTGAACTTCTTCATCTTTCTTGGTCTTTCTTGGTCCAGGGGTATCATGCACAAGTTCTGGATTGTCTATATCAGAAATCTCCGCAGGGTTTGCTAAGATGAGGAGGTCTGCTGACCATTCCTTGGTGATTTCTTCCAAGTCTTCTTTTGTTAACTTATAATAGGAATGTAATTGCTACGTGTGCTCGTCAGTGCGCATTGTGATGTATATAAAGTGTCTGTCTACATTGAACTTCATCAGGGGTCAAAACCTATAGAGGGTGTTCGGAGTGATGTATGGTGTAGAATGGATTGCGATCTTCAATTGATTGTAGTAGACGTGGAAGATGACATTGTATTTCCACTTCTTGTTCAAATCACTCGAGTACCACAAGGTACCGAACTTCACAGCTAAAGGCTTAAAGGGATCGATGTATGGGAAGGTTGCACCTTCTGGCATCTCCCATGTAATGAAAGATATCAATATGAGAAGCCAATTGAAGTGGAACTCATATCCTTGGTCCTGCGCTCCTCTACAATCAATCTCTAGCTGGTTCACGAGGTATTTCACCCAATTCATTTGTAGTCCTTCTGTGCACTTCCTGGCGAGGTCAACAATGAATCCAGTTACTTGGATGGGTCAGTTCTTGCGAACTAGCTTTCCTGTGATCATCTAACATGCGAGGCACACTGCGTCTCTCTGGATAGAGGCTACCTTGTAACCTCGCATACCCTTCTCTACATCTCCATAAGTTTCTTTTATTCACTGGGCTAATGCTTAGTCTAAGTTCTTTCCAGGGTAAAACTCCTATGGGTCAGGGCCCTGCATGCTCATCCCTGTGATCCAATTGATCAAGGTCGGATCCACAGTGATGCAACGGTTCAACCATAAGTAACCTTCATGGTATCAGAACAACAAAAATTTCACGCATGCGTTTACTTCCTGGTGTTGGCCGAAGTGAAAAATCTTCATCACATTAAGCAGTGTGGACTGCGTAAGGTTCTGGGTCCATGGCTGTGGGATAATCTTTGAATTATTTCCTTTGGTCCAGGTCAAGTACTTATGCGGGGCCAACATGCTATAATATTTCCGGTATCCAAGGTTGAAGTCACTAAATTTCAATGTTGCAAGCTTATCCTGGTTGACGCAAACTGTGGGCACCCCTTTCAGAAGGTACGCAGTGATCACAGCATAGTCAAACTCTCGGGGTACACTGTCACGGTTGATGGTGCCACTCAGAGGGGGTAGATAGGCTGGCAGAATTCTTGGAATCAGCTTGGCATTGGTGAGGTCATCTCTGTGCTTAGTACATTTCTCATTAGATGGCTGGGATAGACCAGCACGAGAAGTGGATGGAGAGGTTTCTAGTCCTTTCATGTATGATGCCTGTAATCCTATGGATAATCCTCGCTTCGACATGACTCTCTCAGTTCTTATCTCAAGGAGAACTTTTGTTACAGATTCTTCGGTAGCGGTAAGCTTGTTGGAAATACGTGCTCAGGATAAAATAATCGGGTTCACGACGGTCTTAGATACTACACTAGATTGAAAAACAAGAGTGTAATGAGCACTGTATGCAATTGCTAGTCTGCAGGCTTCAAATTCTCAATTGGAAAAAGTGTTCCTCATTCATGGTGCGACCAGATAAATAGGAAATCTTAGTAACGGTTTACTTGCAATGGTTATGAGACTCATTATATATTCTTGTATCCATTATGGCACAGTCCAACGGTCTCGTGGAGAACCATAAATGCTTTCCCAGCCGTTCGAAGCAGCAGTCGAATGGATATATCGGCTTCCAACGGATACATTGCTTTGCCATAGCGAAGTGTTATATGTCGTTGTTCTGATATCCTAACGAAGCTCCAATTCTGAAAAGTTTTTTTCTGTGAGGTACCCTCTGGAACCTATTGTAACTTCTCAATATTGACCTTCTTCTTACGTAGATTCCTAGCCTTTTTCCCCATGAGATTCGTCTCGGTGGTTATTTTCCCATTCTGATTCTTATTTTCCTTAGGCATAGTCACTCCACATTTTTGAGATCCTTTCTTAGGATTCTAGTGTATCACTTCTTCTTTATCTGAGGTAGAAATGTCAGCCTTCTGTATGTCTTTTGATGTTCCTGTAGCTTCGATATCTGGGCTTCTAGTGTCAAGTAGCTTCGATATGTTCTCCTGTTCTTCCATCAACTGTGCAATATTTCAGGTCATGAAATCTTTTAACTCTTGTCTCTTCTATTCTAAGACTTCTTCTTCTTCCTTCTTTCTAGATTGATTTCTATCAATCCAAGATTTTTCTAGTAACATGGTAAACGGGGCACTGTCTTCAACGAATTTAATAATCTCAAAATCTTCCCTTGTTGAAGTTCCATTGACTGTCATAGGTATTTGAGCGATCTTTCCACATAACATCATCAATTTTCCTCTGAATAGTCCTATTCCTCCTAATGAAGGGATCATATCAGGCTTCCCTATAGCTTCCCAAGTTTTTGTTGGCATAATGTTCACTTGTGTCTCTTCATCAAGGACATAGTCAATGTCGAAGTCTCCTATTCTTGCTTCAATGCATTCTTTTTCTTTGAAAATCTCCGATAGTCTAACATATCGGTGGTCATTTAGGGTCTCTTTCATTTGTATCATTACCTTCTCTGATTCTTGTTGAGGTTCTACCTCTTTTGGATCTGGCTTACAGTTTTCTTCATTCAGATTCGTTCCTTCAAGCTTAGCAATCATTCTAGGGCAATCCAACACTTCATGGTCCAAAGCTTTGAGACATAGGAAACTAGATCTTCCACCAGGGAATTCCTTAGTAATATGTCTCGGTCTTCTGCAACTATAACATAGGGTTAACCCTCTCTTTCATTTAAATGTTCCCCAACTTCTTCTGTACTATGCACCAGGATCATGGTAGATAGCTTGCAAAACATTCTTTCTAGGATCCTGCATCCATTTTTCAATCCAAACATTCTTTCTATGCATAGGTATAACATATCTATCATTATGCTGGTCAAATTTATTCCTATAAACTTTCTTTCATCTATCAGAGCCCTAGTTTTCAAGCTAGGCCAGAATCTATCAAACACACCTAGCTTTATGTTTTTAGAAACAAAAATTTCCACTTATCTTACTTCTACAGAGTAAAAAACTTCCAGATCTAAAAACATTTAACTATTCTTACCTTTATTAGAGCACTGAGCTTACATATCTTACCTCTTTTCTACAGATATGACCTTTTTTCTTCAGAAGCTTCCACTTTTACTTTTCTTAGAGAAAAAAGCATTCATATCTTGCTTCTTTTCTTCAGGTCTGACCTTCTTTCTTTAGCACATATCTTTTCAGATCAAGTAGAATACTGCGCACTAGGGCACAAATCCATGCACAGAGCTTCCACAGTTTCAGGATGAATCTTTGCACAAAGATTCTTCTTCCTCAGTTCCCAACAATCACAGTTTCGGTCCCAGCAATAGAACCATTTGTTGGCACAGAGGCAGACCCAGGGTTCAATGCTACAACAATGCATGAACAAAACCCTAACTACTAGCCCTTTCGGCAACACCTGCGAAGTAGATGAAGTATCACCTGAGGTATAAGCAGGGGTGGTTGCGAGACTCAGGTGTCTGCAACCTTAGCTGGGACACGGGTCTGTGATTATATCACTTACAAAGCACTTAGCATCGATCATTCATCAATATTAAACCCTTATTATACTTCACAGATAGCACATAGCATCGCAAAATTCACTTAGATCTAAGGTATATTAGTACTTAGCAACAATAAAACAGATAAGATCCAGTAGATCAACACTAAGCATCTTCATACATATCAGATATACTATTCATACACATATAATGAAGCACAAAGAATAAGTATATCCATCTAAATATATCAAAGAACTTTGCAAAAGTAGGAATAAACACATCAAGTCAAATCACAAAGCATAACACACAAATTTGAGTGGTTCACCCCCACTCTAGGGATACGTCCACCAACTCTTCTTCTTTATTAGCGTCTTCAATCTATTACAAGCATGGAGCCACCAAAACCTACTATGCATAGGAAATAAGATCTGCACAGCTCACTAGATCCTTCTTCATTGCCTTACAACACAAATCCTTCTATATCTCCACACAGGGACTTGTGCTAAGCTCTGCAAGCCTATAGAATGCACAACACCTCGATCACACAGATCCCACTTGGCACATAGCCTATATCACATAGATACAATATTCCTTTCTCTATATTCTTACATTTTCCTATCCTTCTATTTATACATACAAAATGTGCCTAAGTGTGGGTAAACCCATAGGATGCCATCCCTTTCCCATTACATATTCCCAAAAACCAAAAAGGGACCCAAAAGTGGGCTGAGATTGTGCAATCTTTGCTTCGTCTGGCACTCCATCTTTGACAGGCTGTCGAAGTCCCAAAAATAGTCAAATATGACCAAGTTCTCCCAAAACTTGGTCAAGGGCCAACAACACCTCGCCTGCTTCCCTTACATGTGCTGCTTTTCCTTCCAGTTTTTGTTTCCTCCTTTCATGCTTCTCTTCCCAAAAATAGCCTTTTCACCTGACTAGGTCTGCATCCAATAGGCCCCAACACTGACATGTGGCTCATCCTGAGACACCTAGACTTTGTGCGCTTCTTCAACATCTCTTGTGAGAGTCTGGAACTTCTCTGTGAGTTCCTTTAAGTGTGTTTGATCCTACGCGATATTTTCTATGAGAGCGTCCAATACTTGCATTGTAATATCCTCATTGATCATCTCTGCACACTCTGCCTAAATTTGTTTTGTGTTCTTCTTTGCCTCTTCTACCTATGTAATGACCTCCACTGCTATCTCTTGGAGAGGTTTCATTTGAGCTTGTCGATCCTTCTTTTGTGTCTGCATGGCTATGAGTTCTTCTTGTAGCTCCTTCATATATTGTACTCCTTTGAGACGCTCAGTGATTTGCATTGTCTTATGCCTCTGCTTGAGGTCCTGGATAGTTGTTCTTATCTTTTCCTTTTCCTGGTCCTATTGCTGGACCTGTTGATCCTCCTCTAGATTTTTCAATAGCTGTGTTTCTCTATCAAACAAGTCGACAGTTGTGCCGACTTGTCGTTCCATTTCCTCCATATTCCTTGCTGCTTCATGATTCATTTACTCCTTCACCTCCAGGGGAGTGGTAGGGATGAGTTGTTCCCAAAGGTTCTCAATCTCCTTCTTGTATTGATCAATTGTTTTCACAATATGATCAATTTTCTGTGTCGTTGTGAGCTCTACCATTTGCGTGCTCTTTGGAATTTTTTCATAGGCTACAACCAATCCCTGTTCGAGCCTATCTGCGTGATCTTTATCATATTTTTTCTCGATCTTGACCTGCTCGAGCACCAACTCCAACTCTTCTTTGATGTCCTTCCTATGTTGCAGTTTGTTGCATTTGTGTGTGCATGCAACTATACCTCTTGCGTGATGATGACTTAGTTTATATAACACCTTGGTTCGTATCCTCCAAATTACCAGCTGTATTTATGCCAGATATTTCAAGGGTGTTTGGCCCAAAATTTCATCCATGTGAAACATGTTGGGTGTAACATGAAAATTTGAGCTCGCATGTGTTATCGTCTGGATTATATCCTACTCATTGGGCACAGCCTTAGTTCCTACTTGTGATGCTACAGGGACTGACTCTATTCCTCTGTTTTCCCTCTGTGTTTCTATGATCTACTCGAGGAGCTACCTCATGCCAGACAGTTCATCCTAAATCTTGTCTGTTTGGCATTGGGCTTCATCAAAATCCTCTGTTGTTTGGTCCTGGACCATTTCGGCTACGAGGTCCATGTTTTCCTCAGGGATTGTATATTCCGATGGTGTTTTGTGTGACTTAGATTTCTTGCACACACACCCAGTGTGTATGATCAACCTCTTGGTTTGGACTTGTTCTTGTTGAGTAGTACTTGATGTGGTCCTTTGTGTTGTCTCAATCTATTTTTCATGTTCCCGTGGCACCTAGGTGTTGTTCTTCTTCCTAGTCTGGGTACCTTTCTTGGGTGCACCCCCTTTCTTTTGTTGCATCGACTTCTATCCTAGATTTAGATTATTGGGCATTGTTTTTTTTCTTGTAGGTGTATGTTCTTTCCCTACATCAACCTCCTTATCCGTGGACATATCTTGATTTAGGACTAGAAATCTCTAGTCATCTTGTCAATCCTTGATGGCAATTTCTATGTCCTCTTCCTTGATGTAGTACCGTAGTTTTATCCATTCCTTCTCAGGATCCTTTCATTCTTGGATCCATATGACATGCCTAGTCACTTTAAAGTTGGCTATGCCCTGATATTGTGTGACCACTTCTGGAGTAACCCACCAAGTGTTGGAAATTCTTTCCTGCAGGTCATTGTAATACCTTGCAAACATGCCTGTATTTGCAGTTTTTTTTTTGGGGTCAGAAGTTCTCCCTGATGATAGGTATGGAGTTGCGCAACAACGAGTGGATCACTCACAAAAGTATGTATATTTAGGCTCCCTCCATATTCCAAAGGAGACCAGGATGAGTAGAAAAGAGTAGTGGAACTCTCTCCCTTGGTCTTGCACATCCTTGCATTCTTCCAGGAATAGATTCAACAAGTACGGGGCCCAGCTAAGTATAGTGCCCTCCGCACACTATATTGCAGTTGCAATGACCCTGATAGGGACTCCCTCCTTGCGACACATCCTGAGAAACTTTCATGTCATGATTTTTGTGGCCAGCCTCATTGCTACATCACTGATGTTCTTAATTATGATTTCGCGTGACCCTCTTTCTGTGCCATACATATTCTTCATTTCCTCAGCTAGTGCCTTCTCCTTTGTTTTTTCATCAAGGACCTGCACGGGGCTCTCCCCTTGAGATGGCAGCCCTACAATATACACAATGAGCTCTACGTCTATCGATACATGCTCTTCTTCCCATAGGTATCCTTTGTGGGTAACTTCCATCAGTTGCTTGACGTAGTTGTTTACGTCATGACCGCTTCTAAATTATGGGATTTCCAACAGGCTTAGAATCCCGGTGTTAGCCAGTCTGACTGCCCATTGTTTTAGTTAGTCAATTGGATCATCGAAGGGTCCTATACCCACACCATCCAGGTAAAAATTCTTTGCAAAATCCGGAAAATTGTTCGTGTCATTTACATCGTGATTCCAGTATTGTAGTTTTTCCATTCATCCTAATAGGTTAGCCGTGACACACACCCCTTCCGGAATGCGTGGTAAGACTATGGTTGTTGTAGCCTTCCTGTGTGGTGATCTTGCTATTAGCTGCTTTCCATTCCTCTTTGGTGGCTAATTCAATGTTCCAACCTCCATTTTTCTTTCCTATGTATATGCCTATGCCCAGTCAGTGACATCTTCTACTATGCCCTCATGTTGCTGCTCCAACTCTGTTGTGTGTGACCTTTCTGGTGCAACCACTTTTATCTAGTTTGGGACCGTCCCATTAACCCTTGGGGATTCCTCATGGTTTTAAGGGAACGAAGGATTTCCTACATCCTTGACTACTGGCTATGTCCCACTTCTGACATATCAATATCCATGCCCATTGTTGTTGTTTGTTGGGTTCCTCCACCACTGGTGTGGGGCTCGCTGGTTCCATATTGGGTGAAGGGATTTCATCCAAGTAGATGAATTAAATAGTTCATGGTGGTTCATTCTCTCTCCCTTGTGTATGTTGAGGTTCTCTAAGGTTGCTTCGAGGTTGTCCGGAGGCCTATCTCGACGCTCCTATCTTGGGTGGTTCCATGGTGATAAAAATGGTCTCCATCGAGCGTAGTTCATTTTGTAACTCCTAAAAACTCTCTCTCTTCTCTGTATACTCTATCACTTTGTTCTTTTCTCAATTTCAGAATAACCCTTCCAATACCATGTTCTTTCCTAATATAGGAATAGTGTGAAACTTCTAGGAGACATTACCCAAGTTGTGTTTTGAATGAACTGATGCTTCCTTCCTACCTGTCATTGAATTCCCTTGATGTCGCCAGTTGGAGCGATTAATTGATGTCCTATCAATCATTCTTGACATTAAATTTGGATAGACACTGTTAGTTGGCGCCTATTTTTCGTACCCACCATTTTCATAATTTTTTCCTTTTTTTGACCATTGGTCCTTTCTCTAGCACACTAATGTTTCTGAGTGCACATTATGTTGTTTGGTTGGGGCACGTGGAAGTTTTATTTTCATCGCACTACATCTCCTTTCAATGGTTGTTTTATTTTGATGTTGGGTGCAGTAACCTCTCTGTTGTTGTGCACAGTCCTTTGTTTTTGTTTTTTTTTAAGTGCTAGGAGGTCGATTGTCCCTGTACATCTTTAGTCGACTCCCATTGATGATTCCTCTGAGTTTTGTTCCTCCCAAGTCAATCAACTATACAACTCCCCCATCTGTGAAAATATTTACTTCATATGGTCCTAACCAACACATTCCGAGTTTTCCTTGGTGTTGAAGAGATTTACTATCATACACCAAAACTAGGTCTCCCTCCTTGAAATTTTTCCTCTTGATATGTCTATCATGCCAAGATTTGTCCCTTTCTTTCTGTACCTCTTGGTCAAACCCTCCTAGAATCCTATCTTCTTCCATGATCATCAGCTGACTTAGCCTTTCTTGTACCGTGCTTCGATCTGTCATGTGTGTAATTGTTGCTACACGTAGACTAGGTACCATAAAATCTAATGGAACCACCGTTTCTTGTCCATACACCAATATGAATGGTGTCTTCCCTATCATTTTTTTGCATGTGGTCTTGTATGCCCACAATATTGTCGATATCTTCAAGTCCCGATCGTCCCTATTAACATTGCATATCTTTTTCAATGCATTCTCAAGGATCTTATTAAAGGCTTCCACTATTCCGTTTGCTTGAGGATGATATGGTGTACTCTTTTGATGATAAACTTCAAACTCCCCATTCATCTCCTTAATAGTGTTTTTAATGAAGTGAGTGCCTTGGTCACTCATCAAAATCCATGGGCATCCAAATCTGGTGATCACTTGATCAAACAAGAAGTGTGTTGTTGTATCTGTGCTCTAATATTTTACTGGTGCTGCTTCTGCCCATGTTTTTAAGTACTCTGTCGCAGTAATAATGTACCTCGTTCCTAACCTTTTTACTCATGGGGTAATTGGTCCCACAAAATTTGTTTCCTATTTTTTGAATACCTGTAAGGTTACTTTTGGTCTCAGGGGCATCTCGTCCCATCTATTCGGTTTACCAATCCTATGACATACATCACATCTCTGGTAGTAGTCCTTTGATTCCCTATGAACAATCGTCCACCATAGTCCTACAAGAAATACCTTTTGCATGGTAGGTTTTCCTACATAACGTCCTCTTGTTATTCCCTCATGGGCTTCGACTAGAATCCTAGGTCTTTCATGTTATAGCACATATCTTCTCAAGATATTGTCTACACCCATATTGTATAAGTGTCCTGCAATCAATTGATAGTTTGCAGTTCTAACTACCATATTTTTCTTCTGCGCGGTGTTGAATTCTTGTGGTGTAGTCCCTGTACTCAAGTATTGACTGATGTTTGTGAAATATTCGTTGGCTACTTGGACTGAAAATAACCATGCATTAGGAAATTTGTCTTCTAGATTTGTAGGTTCCTCTACATTAGTGATCCTCAATAGGTGATCAAGTCCTACATTCATCTTCCCTCATTTGACTATCACTTCAAATTCAAATTCCTGGAATAACAATAACCATCTATGAATTCTCCCCCCCAACACTCGCTTGTTGACAAGGTATTTGAGAGATGAATGGTCTATAAACATCTTGAAATGTTTTCCCAATAAGTAATGTTTGAAATTATGAAGCGCATAGACCATAGCTAATCCTTCTCTCTCTATGGTATTGTAATTCTTCTTTGATTCCGACAATTTTCTGCTAGCGAATGCTATATGATGGTCCAATTCTCTTGCTCTTGGTTGCGCTAGAATAGCTCCAAGAAGGGATGATTTTAGGGGATAAATTTCGTTCATGGGATAATTTTCCATGGTTTTCCCAAAAACGATTCCCTATTCTAAAAATGATTCTCCCAAATTCTATAGGATAAAACTATTTTACCTTAAAAATCGTCAAAATTTTATACAAACTATATAAAATCCATAGAAATTTGAATATTTTTAAAAAAATATCACTAAACATTTTATAGTTGTCATATGAAGGATAGTAAGATTCGCCAAGGTTTCTACATTTTCAAATAAATTTCCATCCTTAAAATCATCCCTAGCTCCAAGTGTTATGGTTGATGCATCTACATGCACATGGAATGCATTTTCCCAATCTGAGAATACTAGTATTGGTGCAGTTCCCATCTTCTCTTGTTGACAGTCCTCATTCCACTGAAACTTGTTTTCTTGTCTTAACATTTTCTCCATTGGCACAGTTATCTGCACATACCCTTTTATAAATTTATTGTAGTATCCTATGTGTCCCAATGTTGCTCTTAATTGATTGATTGATTTTGGTGGTGGTAGATTAACAATTATTGCAATCTTGGCAGGATCTACTAGCAAGCCTTGTTTGCATACTATATGTCCCAATAGTATCCCAAAGGGTATTCCAAAGATGCACTTCTTGATATTTAACGATATCTGACACTACTTGCATCTTTATAACATGAGCCTCAACACCTCTACATGATATTTCAACAAACTATAGAATGTCCAATCATCCAGATATACCTCTAGAGACTAGTGGATGAATTCTTTGAATGCAACTATGACTACTCTGGAAAATATCGTTGGTGCATTCTTCAGTCCAAACGATATGACTATGTACTGGTAGGATCCTCATTCGGTGGTAAAAGTGGTCTTGTATCTGTATTCTAGAGTTATCTTGATCTGATGGTATCCTGAGAATCTGTCAGTGAATGAATAAGCTTCATGTCCTCCTACGTTCTCCAACACCTCATATATGAAAGGAGTAGGGAACGGGTCATGTATGCACATGTCATTCAACTTCTTTAGGTTGACACATATCCTTATCCCTCCCTTATTTTTCTCCTGAACTACCATAGGGATTACCCATTCAGATTCCTCCACAGGTTCTATGATTCCAGCCTCCAACATCTTGTCAATTCCGGCTTTGAATTTTTGCTTATATATAGGGTTTAGTCTATATGGTCTCTGTATGATCGGTCTTGCCTCAGATTTTAGAGGTATCTCCATTTCACCTAGCTCTCTTGCTATGCCTTTCATTTCTATGAACGTTGTTGGGAACAGGTCATTGTACTCGTGCAGTAATGTTGTTATGATTTCCACTGTTTTCTCATCCTAGTAGTCTCCAATGTTGGCCATTTTGGGATTCTCAACTATCCCAATGTTGACTTTCTTCATCTTGATCGACATAAAAAATAATTGTGATTCCAGAGGTGTACCTTCCACTTCTCTTTCACCTTCACCTTCTGTAATATGAATGTTTCGTGGGTCATCTTCGTCTGGTGCTTCTTCCCGCACATGGTAACATGACAATAATTCTTTTACCATCTTTTTGTTTTGTTGTTATTCTTCTGTATTGATTTCAACTTTCGGTTGTTTAATGAATATCACCCCTCTAATTTTTTTAAGTTTTGAGTCTATGTTGGGGTTATCATGCTCAAATGAGAGAGTGACTATAAATTTATGCTGTAATATTGTCCATTTTGTAGTTCCTCTGCGCAATTCATGGTCTGTATACTAGTTTGTTGGAATCCCTTCTAATGTGTGAAAACAATGATGAGTCCATTCCTTTGGTGGTGTCATTCTCCATAGTGTTCTACTGGTTCCCTTTGTCCATGATATTTCTGCAGTTGGTTTCTTCCCTGCTTTGTGCCAAACCTGATGTGCAGTAATCACTTACATTGGTACTAGTCTTTGACTATCTCTTTTTGTGCATCCCACCATCTTACATGTGTTTCCTTGAGTGTTATATCCAGGGATAAGAGCCTCTGATTTTATAAAACTTCATCTTCGTATCATTCTAATAATTATTCTAAGTCATTCACCCCATGGAAGATGGGAGGTTCCCTTATCTCTGTACCTTCCCATCTTACTGCACGGTCTATTCTTGCGCATATTCTTGTGGAGACTTCGTGTAACCTCTACTACTAGTTCTCTAAGCCTGTATCTGAGTCTGATGCACATGACGTGATACTTCTCCAACTGAGTATCCCATCTACAGTCGGGTTCACATAATCTTCTTCTCGTGTGATTGTTATATACAACCGGTTAATTTCCTCCAGGTCTAAGTAAGTAGGTTCTACAAACCTTTCCCCTTCTGATGGATCCAATGGCGCAATGAATATATATTCCCCTGACTCAAATGTCATATTCCTTATTTTTAAGTTGATTATGTCCTCATTGTCGAATTCCCAATCCAAGCCAAGAAATGTCAGATAAGTTATTGTGCCATCCAATATCTCTATTACCTCGAAGTCGGCTTTAGTGCTTACTCCATCCAGATCTACTGTCACCCCTTTTAGTCTTCCAATTGGTATAACTCTATGTTGATTTTCTACTTTCAACTGAACTAATGAATATCCTAATATGGGATCTCCCATACATTTCCATGTCTTCTTGGGTATCACATTTACTTCGGATCCTAAATCCAATATAATATCTCCTATGTTGAAATCTCCAATGTTGGCATTCAATCCGAATTCCCTGCTTCTTCTCTTCCTTGTATGCATATGATTAACTATTTTCTATTCTAGCTTTCCTTCTTCCTCTATGCTACATATTTCTAGAATATTTTGTAATACGTTAACATAGGATGGATCGTTTAGTAGTTCAACACAGGATTGCAAAAAAACCTTTAATCGTACTTACTTGTCCCAGGGGTTGTGCTTCTTTGGTGTGATCCATCGATGGAGTCATCTCGTATGATGGTACTTATTTATTATGTTGCATAGTTGATGTCAATGCAATGACTATCTTCATGAATTCTTGTCTGGCCTGCTTCAATATCTCTTTTTCTTTCTGTGCATCAAAATTCTTGTTTGGTTCATTATTCTTCTTCACCCATTGGTGTTGTGTTGGATCTTGTCTTACTGCATCGTTTCCTGTCTCAGCTCCTCCTCACGTAACTATGTTGATATTTCTTCCTTCATCCCTTGCTTCCGCTGATATCCAATGAACATTCTGATTGTTCTAATTTCTCTTTTCCTAGATATTCCCCAATAGTGTAGGACATTCTTCCATGTCATGATCTGATGCATGACAATACATACACATCGCAGTTGGAAGTGGACATTCTCTTGCATAGTGTCCTAGTTATTGACAGTTGTGGCATACCACTAGTCCTCTACCTCTTCCCAAGCCTCCTCTTTCTCATCCTCCACCTTTGTAACTTTCCTAGTTGATCTCCTCGTGGTGCATTATACTGGGGCGCCTGCTTATACTATGCAGGATTATAGTGTGGTTGCGTGGTATTGTACTGTGGCTACGCAATGTTGTATTGTTGTTGTGTAGTGTTATACTATTGTTGCATAGTTTTATATGGGGATGGTACTTGGTTAAACTGTGGTGCATCTTTCCTGATCATCATTTATTCTTTCACCCTGTAAGCATTTGATGTTCTTTCCCTCATGAGGTCCATGCTCCTACAATCTTTGTCATCATGGCCTGCTGACTTGAAAAAGTTTCAATATGAACTCTTAGGTACTGTCTGGTACTTCTGCATCATTGGGAAGTGATATGGATCATGCCCCTGTTTCTTACAGATCTCACACCATAGCTCTCTTGTTGGAAATGGGTTTGGAATTCCTATTTCCATGCACTGCGCGAATGTTGGATATTCCTTCTTATGGTGTCCTTCTGTCCAACATGTGTTACACCAAACAAATTCTCTTTTGTCCTTACTTTTGTTTTGGTTTAGCTGGAATGTTAAGTTCTTCAGATCCTCTTTCAGCTCCTCTATGGTTGGATCTGTCTTCTGATATTGGTTTTCTTCCAGTTGTAGGGATGCCTGTAGAGCCTCTTCCTGTGTCTGAAACTTATATTGTCGCAAAGGGTATTTCAAGTGTGGTAGCAGTGAATTGATGAACATATGTCGATGTTGAATATTTGTCATGACATACTTTAGCTTTCCCTTCAATCTTTTGAATCTCTAGTCAATCTCCCATACATATTCTCCTGGTTTCTGTCTAATCTCTATCATCTCATTCATGTATTGATCCTCTGAACTAGGCTTCTAGAATTCATTTATCAATAGCCTCTTGATATCTCCAATCGTTTTGGTTGTCCCTGGTGGACTATTTTCTTCCTAGATATTTTCACAAATAAACAGGTGCTTCTCAGGGTCCTATGATGCGTCTCCTTTGAATTCTAGTAACCTGATGGTGGGATAATGTCTCACCATCCTAAATGATGAACTACTACCTCCGCACAGTGTAGATACTTGAATAATGCTACCTGAACTAGTTCCTCCAATTGTTTTTCCTTGTGTATATGTACTTCCTATTGTCTTCCTTCCGAAATTTGGTTGTCTAAATGGTGGTGTTCATCTTGGTGTATTAGTCGCACATGGGTTTATGGGTTCCACACTCACACTGATATGGATAAAATTGCTACCTTCTATTCCTACTCTTGGACCTCTCATCTTCCTTTCCTATGTCACGCACAGGATTTCCTCAATCTACTCCATAGCTCGGAGATCCGCTACCTATTCTTCATCACTTACCAAGCCCTCCCTTGTGGCTACGACTCTCTTCTTGGTGTTCACTTTATATTGGTAGGGTAATCCACTACGCGTTATTCCAATTGTTTCCATGATACGCTTGATCTAGTCTTCATCCATCATGATTGGGTCCAAGGCCTCCACCTTCTTTCCTTTATCCATTTCTCCTTCCATTTATCCTTCTCCTGTCAGTGCTTCGCCCCTTCCCCCATGCACGTAGAGAAGTTTAGTTGTCTAACTCCATTGTCATTACACCTTTCGATGCATCCTCCCTTCCCCTCCTAGGGTTCTACGACCTCCTGGTCTAGGATCTTTCTTTATTTTGAGTCAGATTGACTCTTCGAGCTCTTGTTTGAACCCAAGACAATTATACACAGACCCCTTTTTTCTCCTTAGGCATAGGTATTGTGATACCCACACCCTCTGTCTGTGCGCTCTTCAATTTGCAAGCGCTAACTCCTTTTCACTAGCCCATTCCTACATACGACCCTAGGCTATGACCTTTCTCAAACACGTGATTGCGAGCGTGGGAAAGAGTGGTTTTAGACCAAAATTCTTTTTGCCCCGCAATTCACCTCCAAATGCCACATATAACTTTGTTAAAACAATGGTTCAAATTGTGGCCCACTCAAGGAAAATTAACTTCCAAGCATGTCATGGCCCCGCAATCCTTCTCGTCCGTCAATATCTCACTTTTGGTGATGAGCCATGATCAACAATTTTTATTTATCTTCCTTTCCTTCCTTATTTCCTCCTTCCACGCACAATCCCATATCTCCACAATCTATCGACATGTAGCTCCCTTCCAAATCAACGAATATGGTTGATTCTGACTTTCTGGCCTTTGGGAGTTTTGAGTATCAACCTTCACTTGCTCCATATGGAAATATTTCGGAGTAGAAGATCTTCTTCCACCTGTCTCCTTGAATCTACGACCAAGATCCCCTCTGCAAATGCAACCTTTGGGAATCTAAAATCCCCAACTCTTGTTTCTTCTGGAGAGATTTCTCTGAAATGGAAGATTGTCTTCCACACACCCTCCTCAATCGGAAAATCTACTCCCACTTTGGGACTTTGATCTCCTAAACCAAATAAACGATCCTTCAACCTCCTCCTCGATCAATGATCGAGATATCCTTCGGTACTTCGACTCTCACCCTCTTCTCTCCTCTGGAGTGTTATGTACCTAGATTTCTAGATATGGAGCCACATGTCCATCTTCACATCGACGACTCTCATCATTTTCGGGACTTCGACCTTCGGGATTCTCAAATCTCAACAAACACAAACCTCTGGAGTGAATCCTTTTGGAGTGTCATATCCTCTGAAACCTATCCTTCCTGATCCAATGGTTACTCAACAGAATGAATCTCCATCCTCCATGTGTCCCCTCGTAGATCAATGATCCATCTTTCTCCTTTGGGATCAATGACTTTGAATGCTTCGGGCTTTGACGCTTCGAAACTTTCTGAAACTCACTTCTCAGAAACCCCGAAGTACGATCCTCGAAGTTCACGATCTGGTGACACCTGTCCAACCCAGATCAATGGTTATCGTTCACTTTATCTATTCGAGATTCAGTGATTTCAAACCCTTCTCCTTCACGTTCTCCCAAAGTGATTTCACCCATAGTTCACGATCTTTCTCCATGTGCCATTTCCGGATCTGACGGTCCATATTCTCTTCGGATCCTTCGGCTATTCAGGCTTCGGGAGTTTCAAAATCCTATGCACCCATTTCTCTCGAAGTGATTTCACCTGAAACAGATGATATCTTGATGCATCTCTCCCCCTTGATCTGACGACCTCTATCTACTTCAGGTCTTTGGGTTTCGGGAGTTTCAACTCCTTCGCACTCTTTCCTCCTGGAGTGTTTTCACCCGAAAACTCATATATTTCGCCACCTGTCACCCTGAACAATGAACGGTCCATGTTCTCTTTGGTACTTCAGTACTTTGACGAGTCCACTCTCCTATGCACACAAGGGTTAATTTTTTTTCACTTACCTCTAGATCTAATGGTTGTTGGTCTTTTGCGTTCAGATCCAATGAATGGGATTTGTTCTTCTCCTCTGTGCTTCGTTCGGTCACTGGACACTAGTATAATGGTCCAGATTATTCCCCACAACTGATCAAATGGTTTATGTCACTTCTCATCCTGATATTTTGACTTCTTCCTCCTTGGAAGATATTTGTCAGTGTTCAAAGGTTTTGATATTTGAAATTTCTCTTGCAAACCCGAATATCTTGGGTCTCGCTTACACTTATGAAAGCATTATCCCTTCTGAACTTTAGGACTTAGAATAAATCCACCACCCACACACTCCCTGCATTATCCATTTTGAGCTTGATCTCCTCGAAGACTTCGATATCCCACACACTCATTGCGTTTCTGGGGTTTCGTCAAACTCAGATCCAAAGGATTTCTTGAAAAGGAATTATTCTCGCCCTCTTGGCTTTCTCCTTGATCGATGCACACCTTCCAGAGCTCTATAGAGTGTTCAAAAAATATGTGAGTATATTCCTATGATACTCTTCTCCCTAAACTCGACGAAGAGTTCTCTCTATGCACACTTGCACCCACTCGATGCCCACCTGACAGAGCTCTACAGAGTTTTCAGTAACTTTGTTTCTTTCCGAACTCAACACATAGTTATTCCTATGCACTCCTTGTTGTTCTGTTGATGAAAGTTCAATGTTATCTATTTTGATCTTTCCTGAGGTTAACTCACCTCTCTCAACACCCTCCTTGCAGACAATGTTCACTGCTTGCATTCATAACTCAAAGATGAGAAACAATTGAAACTCATACAATACTTCACCAATTCGTACATTCAAAAAATGAACGACATATAAAAGCATAAAAATGAACACAAATACATAAACATAAGATGTACAAGAAAACATGCCTTTCTATTATCTCTGTGTGTCTATACAAATGTTTACAAAAACTAGACTGCAACAGAGTCCCAGTTCTCTCTCTTATTCTCACTCTCTCTCAAATTCTACTTTTTTTATCATACCTGTCTCGATTTCTGCTTCACCTATCTGATCTTTCTACAAAGATATCTCCCTGAATCCTCCTAAGTCTCCCTATGAAATATGATACAAGATCTCTTTACAAAAAGGGGCTCTGCGAGCTTGTCCTCTCTCACCTAACCTCATCTATTACATTGAAGTTTTCATAAATGGCCATCTATTCTAAATTCAACCTAGAGCCATCAACCTTTCATCCATTAAAGGCAACCTTATCTTCTGCATGTTCAAAGATATGGCTTGGTTTTCACTCAAGCCTACAACATGAATCCGTATAGGATTATATTTCATATTTAAAAATGGGAGGGTTAATGCCTCTCCCTCTCAGAAATGCATGTTGATGTGTTGGAATATTGGCGCGTTGTTGAGGTGGAGCGATGCTCCTGCATCATACTCCACTGATGGAAAAATCATGAGCTCTTTCTCATGAGCTCCTCTTCTCCAATGTTGAAATCCTCCTGGATCCCAAACTTTTCCTTGGATTTCTCCTCCTTCTCTTCTCCATCTATGTCGTCGTTGTTACAGTTGTTGCTTCTTATTCTTCTGTTTCCTCCCTGCTACTATGGAAAACTTTCTTCTTCTCAAATCCCCTTTGTTGACTGCTTATACTGACCTCAACATCTTCTTCCCGATCTCCTCTATCACCATGCCCAACTACTCTAGTGTCTAGCCCTCCTTATGCAGTCTTCTCTGTTGCACTTCCTTCTCCTTTCCATACTTATTAGTGGGAAGATCTACTCGATATCCCATACCATTTTATTCTTCTATGGAATTATCTTGCCATCCTACTGCAAACTCCAGTTCTGCAGTCTCATCACTGAGCTACTTTTCAGCTTCCTCCTCTGACATATTATCTGTTGGGCACTTTAATTGTCTAAATGAATAGAGACTTAAGGTGTTTAATATAAATTGTCAACCTAGGGAAGTCTATTATTTCAAGATAATTGTGCACATTCTATGCTAGATTATGGAAGCAACACTAATCTAATTGTAGTAGGGAAAAAGAAACAAAAAATATTACTAACACAATTATGCTGACATAGCAGGAGTTCTACAAAATTGAAATCACAATTTGAAATCTAAACCGATCAAATTACAATGTGGAAAAATGAAGTACGTCCCTCTCTCTGAAGCTCTCTTAATGCATAAAACTTGGGATCCCTTCGAATGATGATTTCCTCTTATTTAAAGAGGGAACCCCTTCGATACAATTGATCAAAAATTACAATGTATATCTGAGTCCTATTCTTAGTCAAATCAACTTTCTAAACCAGAATAGGATGTCCTAGTCTCGCGCAACAGAATGATATTGCAAGTGATGAATGAGGTGTTGCTATTACGGCTGGAGTAACAGTTCATTCTCGTTGCTGCTGATGTTGTTTCAGCATCGCAAATCGCGGGTTGTTTCAGCCATGGGATTTGCGCTCTGTTGTAAGGTTGTTGTTGACCGCTGACTGTGTAATGACTTCCTTTGTGTTTCAGCGTCGTCGGTCCTGGGCTGTGTAACAACTTCCTCTATGTTTCAACATCTGCGACTCTGGACTATGTAACAACTCTGTGTTTCAACATCTGCGACTCCGGACTGTGTAACAGCTCTGTGTTTCAGCATCTGCGACCCTGGACTGTGTAACAGCTCTGTGTTTCAGCATCTGCGACCCTAGACTATGTAACAACTCTGTGTTTCAGCATCTGCGACCCAGATGCTAATCTACAGTTTGAACTGTTTCAACACTTATACATTTCTAATCAATGGTTAAGTATGAGAGGGATGTGAAATATTATGCAAAATATATTAAACATATAGTAATGAGAAGGGGCGTTGTATTACCTTTGGAATGATCAGATAGAGTGATAATATGAGTTTAAATGTGGGTGATCAAGAGTGTAATAGTGGAAAAAAGTATAGGCAAAAAGGTACATTGTGTGGTCCTAACATCCCCCCCAACTCAAGGTGTTGCGTGTCCTCAGGCAACTTCACTCTGAATCAGAGTTTGGATACCGACTCTGAGCGTGTAAGTTACTCAAGCAGTAACTATGGGAGGTATTTTCCGTTGGCGCTCTAAACCCTTGGACCTGTTGTAATCTTTGCCATGCTGTTGTTTCTGTCTTCTTAGGCAGATTATAATTGATTTGATACCTTTCTATTGGCAACCAGAGGATAGGAAAATAAAACCGGTACCCTATCCAGTTTTCAGCACATTGCTGAACACACTGGATGTAGTTAGGTACCCTGGAAATTGCTACCTCAAGGTTGGTAGGGATAAAAGGATTGTGTTCTTGTCTCTTCTCAGTGGATTGCTGCCAAAACAAGTTATTTGCCTGGAGGGAAGGAATCTCTATGGATCTGATGATGTGTTGACAATCCTGGAGCACTGTTGATTGTAGCTGCGGAACATGTTCAGTCACCTCTGGTTGTTTTAAGAACTCATAATATTCTGTGACAAAGGTGGCTGCCTTCTGTGGTTCTGGTCTTATCCAAAGGAGGCGATTATCTTCATTGTGCTTGGCAGCCAAAAATTCATCCTGCCACAAAATCTGATTGTAGAGAAAGGAAGTGAATGATCGAATTTGGATGTCCCCGACAAGGGGATTAAGGTTCAACAACCTGTTCTCGGGAATGTCCTCGTTATAAAAGTATGCCTCACAGAGGAGGTGCTGATCCCTAGTAGAGGTTGTTGCAAAAGTTTTGACAAAATCTGTTGGGTGTAGTATTACATGGGGTTTACCCTCTATAATTGATTTGATCTGAAACCATGTGAGTCGCTCCATAAGGAATAAGGAGTAGTTGCAAGATGGCTTTCTTGTGGCCAATAGATTTTGTACCAAATCAAATACCAGGGCCAATCTGCCTTTCAATTCTTTGTTCTGCTTCTTAAGGTCACGAGCTTCCTGGTGTGTCTATTCTAGCGCTTCCCAATTTGAGTAAGTATGATTTATCCAGTTTTGTCTATGCACTTGAAGGCTTTTGGCCTGTGTTTCAACATACTCTTTCCTCCATTTTTGTATTGTTGCCTGCTCATCCTATAGTTGAGTCTGTGTTTCAGCGTTGCAAGTAGTGGGATGAGGTAAGGTCTGAGTAGATTGTTCCATAAAAGTGGGGAGATTGATCTGGCTGGGAGTTGTAAATTCCTCCATAGGCATTGTCTGTACCGCTTTGTTGACAATGGTAGGGGCTTCTTTTGTTGCAATGCAGGGCTCAGTCTTGAGCTTGGGAGGACCTGTTGGTTCTTGTGTTTCAACAGGTTCTTCCTTGACTACAAAAGGTGAAGGAGTAGGGGGTGCTCCTGTCACTGGGACATGAATTACCTTATAGCCTACTTGATAGTAAATATCCTGACATTGACAACACATATATTCTTTACACAGGCTCTCTGTAGTCTCCTCTGACAAGGTTGTTGTACGAGCTAAGGTGTACAAATTTAGTTCCTTTTCATATGCTTCCTTTGCCCTGGCTAGTTCTTGCTTATATGCTTCCAGTTCAGACTTTAAAAACTCATTTTCCTGCAAGACAGAGGCCATTGTTGCTTCTGGTTGAGGGGTGAATGGTTCTTGTGTGGCAGTCACAGCCTCACTAGCTGGTTGTTGTGGAGCAGCTGCAGGAATGGTAGCTGATTCTTGTGTTTCATCTTCTTGGTGTAGGAAAAGTAAAGTTGCAGCACCCTGGACCTCTAATTCCTGTATATCAATTTTAATATCAGCAGTTGGTTCTTGTGTTTCAGCCGTAGCTGGTTCTTGTGTGGAATCTATGGCTGGTTCTTGTGTTTCAGCCACTGAATGGGTAGTTGGTTCTTGTGTTTTAGCTACTTTATTTGAGGAGAGTAGTGTTGCAGCACCCTGGGCCTCTAATTCCTGTATCTCAATTTCAATATCAGCGGCTGGTTCTTGTGTTTCAGCCGTAGTTGTTTCTTGCGTAGCAACTATGGATGGTTCTTGTGTTTCAGCCACTGAATGGGTAGCTGGTTCTTTTGTTTCAGCTACGGAATGGGTAGTTGGTTTTTGTGTTTCAGCTACTTTATTTGAGACAGATGATGTCGCAGCACCCTGGGCATCTGGTTCTTTTGTTTCAGTGCCCGTGGGTGGAATAGGCAAAGATCCCAGGATTTGGGAGGTTGGAGGTGTACGGGTTATCAGTTGAATAGGTGGGGGGTCTAGGGTAGTGGTAATAATGGGTGGCCTTGTTGAGGCCCTTGTTCTCTTTTTTCGTAAGAAGGATGGAAAGAGGGGAATTTGTTTTCGTTTTCATGAAGGTCTTTCCTCAATGATGGGGCAGGGGGAATTATCTGGTTCAGAGTCATCACTAAGAATATGAAGGGCAGGAGTGGATGATTCTGGTAAGGTATGAGGTGGGTTTGGTATGGTAGGGGAATTGATTGGACTGATTGGCTCTCTGGGCGGGCTATTGGGTACCTCTAGAGAGTCTGGGGGGTTTTGCGGTTGCTCCTCCTGGGGGTCAGGAATTTCAGCAGCTGCTTGGGGGTTTATGGGCGAGTTATTTAGTGGAGGGTTTTGTTGAGAAAAACCCCTTTGGATGAGCAATTGGACAAGACGGTGGTGGGTGAGTGAAAGGGTGGGATCTTTAGCCTTTCTGCAGTAGTGTGCCATATTTTTCAGACAACCCAGCAAATAATAAGGAATATTGACCCGTCTATT
>ML777197.1:1494204-1504258 GCA_009831015.1 Picea engelmannii
ATCCATCTTCATCTATGCATTCTCATCAAGGACAATACATATTATATTACATCAATCATCAATCAATAAATCCTTTGACATCAATCAATCACTTGACATCAATCAATCAAACCATTGGCATCAATGACAACATGATCCAACACACAGAGGAGGGTTCGGAAATAAAATTATTGATTACTTCATCCTCAGTAGAGTCTTTCATGCTTAAATCTTGTCCGATAGTCAAAAGGGGTTGAGTAGGTTGATCCTCAAAATCTACCCGTACAGAATTATCATTATTAACCATGGGTGTAGCGTGAGGGTAGAGGGTAAGCTGCTTAGTTTCATAACCATTTGAAATTGTCATTGAATCTGATCTACAGCTGATAAAATCATCCGCTGTGGCTAGCGAAGGTCTACCCAAAATTAGAGGGTGGCCCCCCAACTTTGTTTTGGGTTGTAGTACCGTAAATTCAATTGGATAATTACAGGATTCCAAAGAGATACTGAGGTATTCAATGACTCCTTCTGGTTTAATTGTGGATCGGTCAGCCAATTCTAGGATAGTTGGGGTTTCTCTGACTTCATTTTGTAATTGTAGCAGTTGTAAAGTTTCCAGAGTCATGATATTGATAGCGACACCTAGGTCTACCAGGACTCGAGGGATTATCGTTTTTCCAACTTGTACTGTAACGGTAGGGTGGCCGGGATCACCATACTTAACTGGGGGAGTTTTACCTGACATTAGTGCAAACAAGTCTCCCATAACATGAACTGTAAGAGGATCCTTAGTTTTCCTACCAGGTTTTTTAACACAAATGTCTCGCATTGTCCTGGCATAGATTGGTACGTCTCTGAGTGCTTGTAGCAGAGGAATTTTGACATATAAATTTTGTAATTCCCCTAGAAGATTGAAGGTTGGTGGCTCAGGTGTTTTGGTTAAGGCTAAACGCTCAGGAAATGGTGGTTTTGCTATTTCAACATCATTGTTAGAGGATGATTGTACCTTTTTAGGTTCATCATGCTCTTTTCTTCCCTCTTTATGAGAAGAGGTAACATCATCTATGGTAGGTTCCACTATTCTCCCAGATCGAAGATGAATATCGTTGCATTGTGCGGGGAGAAGAGAAAGTGTAGGCTGGTTATAAATATCATTGCACTGCACAACTTTATTATTTGGGTTAGGATTAGGTTGTACAGGTAGCTAGGGTCTTATCGTTTGGTTGTTTGGGGGAGTACCTGCTGGTAAAGAAAGTGGTTGTAGGAATTGTGATTGAGGTAGTTGATTTTGGAAGGGGGGTTGTTGTCCTCTCCAATTTTGATTCCATTGGTTCTGATATGATTGTTTCTACTGTGGAGGCCAAGGGGTCCACATTGATGGATCAACAAAGGGTGGATTATTTTGTTGCATGGGTGGGTAAGTTTGTTGCATGGGTCGGTAATTCATTTGATTAGTGTATTGCATTTGATTGTAGGGGAGGTAACTCATTTGATTGAAAGAAGAATAATTATTCCAACGATTAGAAGATGCAAATGGAATGTTAGAATTCATACCTTGTCCCCGCGGTTTCCATTGTCTCCTTTGTGTCATCAGATAGACAGCTTCAGCTTCTTTGTCCATTGGTTGTAATGCTGCCTTGATCCCTGGTAAAGATGGACAATTTTGGGTATCATGATATTTATCACAGATAGTGCAGATTGGCTTTTTGTTCAGTGGACATTCTCTTCGTGGGTGCTTATCTCTACATTGAGAAAAAAAGATGGACAGGGCTGCTTCTGCTTCTTCTTGCTTTTTCTTAATCTGTAGGGTGTCAATTTGTGAGGCAAAAGAGCTTAACATTTCAGTTTTAAAACCTTCAAGTAAATTACCTATCTCAGCTCTTGTTGCTCCACCACTGGCTGATTTTTGGACTCTTGAAAATGTGGTGTCCCTGCTATTTGATCTATTTCTTGAGGCTCCTCTTGAACATCTTTTGCATAAATTAAAAATTTCGTCGTATGATTCCTTAGATATGTCCCCTTTTCCAAGCATATTCAGCATATCTAAACAGTCATCTCGTACTCCTTTTAATAATATAGTTTTGAGAATATATTTACTTACATTCGGGTGACTGGATCTTTGTAGATTATAATGTAGCCTTTCTACAAAGTCCTCCAGGTTCTCATATTCTTTCTGCATCATCTTAAATAGCTCCTCCTTCTTTTCTCTTGTTCGGCAGTAGTCCTGGTATTTGTTCAGGAATTTATGTTTCATTTGGTCCCATGTTGTGATTACATGGCTTCCAAGACTCATAAACCATCTTAGTGCATTCCCTTTTAGTGTTGATGGAAATAACTTTAGTTTTTGAGCATTAGAAACGTAATCATAACTTCTACATAATATATCAAACTCAAAAAGAAATTCATCAGGATCCTTTGAAGACAAACCATGAAAATTAGGTAATGCTAAAAGTGGAATGTTTTTCATAGGGGCTAGTCCTCTAGGGAGATCGCCAATAGGAAATCCTAATGTAGAGAAAGATTTTTCATCATTTACCTCTCCTTCAGAACCTGCCTGTTCTTCGTGATGCAATTCTTCATTGTACTCATCCATGTTTTCTTCCCCGACTACGCTTGCTCTGTCCTCAATGTCTCCTACTGGCTTCTGGACTGTCTCAGGACTCCAAACTTCTTTCCCTGTTTCAAAGTTTGCTTGGAATGAAGGCTGGGACTTTTGTTTCCGAAGGTTTGGTCGTTGGGCAGCAGATTCATACTTTGATATAATCTCATCAATGTAAGTCTTTCTTCCTCCTTTTCCTTTTCCTTTGCCACCTGTAGGGTTAGTGTCTTTGGGGTATTTCATGCAATCTTTTTATTTGAAAAATCATAAGTTCTTTTGAAATCTATAGCTACCTTCCCTGGCAACGGCGCCAAAATGTTGGTCACTAAAATTGCTTAATTAACTCAAACAATCAAGTGATACATAAATTGTCAACCCAGGGAAGTCTGTTTATTTCAAAGATAACCACGCACTATATATGCTCAATTCCAAAAGAAACTTAGAGTTGTAGTAAAGGAAACTATATTAATCACACTTGCCTTTAATGAACTGAAGTTCTGACTTGAATCACAGGAAAGCAACCTACCTATTGCATATCTTTAAAGATTAATATAAAGAATCCTAGATTATATTAAAATAACAACTGCAACAGGAAAGAACAACTATTCTGTAACCAGAGAAAAGGACCCTTACTCCCAAGCAAGAACTCCAACACCTTATTTCTGATTAACACACTTTCATGAAAGAAGTAATGCGTAGAAGGCTAACTCTATCTAGTAGAGAACAGGGCCCTCTAATTCCTTCCTTTCTAAGCAGGAACCCTTAGCCCAGTCTCTGATCAGCACACTTGTGAAAAATAATTGGAAGCTTACTAATTCTATAGAGAACAAGACCTTCTAATCCCTTCCATTAAGCAGGGACCCTTAACCTAGTCTCAGACTAGCACACTTGCAGAAACAATTGAAATCTACAGAGAACAGGACCTTCTAATCCCTTCCTTTCTAAGCAGGAACCCTTAACCCAGTCTCTAATTAACACACTTGAAGAAACAATTGAAATCTACAGAGAACATGACCTTCTAATCCCTTCCTTTCTAAGAAGGAACCCTTAACCCAGTCTCTGATTAACACACTTGCAGAAACAATTGAAATCTACAGAGAACAAGACCTTCTAATCCCTTCCTTTCTAAGTAGGAACCCTTAACCCAGTCTCTTATTAGCAAACCTTATAAAATCATCACACAAGATTACTAATGAAAATGATTATGAACTTTGTGAAAATAATTTAACATTCAATAAACTAAAGCTCTTAACAAGATAAAGTTCAGTAGTGTTTCAGCAAAGCAGAATTCATTAAAAGTAGTGTTTCAGCAAAAAGTTAATCAAGGCATAAACATAAATTATACTAGCACACTCTAAAACTAACGGGTGAATCCTGTGAAGAAGGTGGGCCCTCTCTTCTCACAAGATTCCCCTGAAACGAAAAAGGCTAGAGAAGGATGCTCAAAACAGTCTTGTATTCATCTATCAAAGTATCAAATTACAATCTGGAAAAATGAAGTACGTCCCTCTCTCTGAAGCTCTCTTAATACATAAAACTTGGGATCCCTTCGAATGATGATTTCCTCTTATTTAAAGAGGGAACCCCTTCGATACAATTGATCAAAAATTACAATGTATATCTGAGTCCTATTCTTAGTCAGATTGACTTTCTAAACCAGAATAGGATGTCCTAGTCTCGCGCAATAGAATGCTATTGCAAGTATTGAATGAGGTGTTGTTGTTACGGCTGGAGTAACAGTTCCTTCTCGTTGCTGCTGATGTTGTTTCAGCATCACAAATCGTGGGTTGTTTCAGCCATGGGATTTGCGCTCTCTTGTAAGGTTGTTGTTGACCGCTGACTGTGTAATGGCTTCCTTTGTGTTTCAGCGTCGTCGGTCCTGGGCTGTGTAACGGCTTCCTCTGTGTTTCAGCATCTGCGACTCTGGACTGTGTAACAGCTCTATGTTTCAGCATCTGCAACTCCGAACTGTGTAACAGCTCTGTGTTTCAGCATCTGCGACCCAGATGCTAATCTGCAGTTTGAATTGTTTCAACACTTATACATTTCTAATCAATGGTTAAGTATGAGAGTGATGTAAAATATTATGCAAAACAGATTAAACATATAGTAATGAGAAGGGGCATTGTATTACCTTTGGAATGATCAAATAGAGTGATAATATGAGTTTAAATGTGGGTGATCAAGAGTGTAATAGTGGCAAAAAGTATAGGAAAAAAAGGTACATTGTGTGGTCCTAACAATAGCTATAACAACTGGTGTAACAACAACGACCATTCATTAAGACTTGGATGTTCTATTCATTTTGATCATTAGTTGAATCATTTTAGAGGTAAAACATGTGAACGTTACCAATCAAACATGCTAAGTAAATGAAAATATAAAAGCAAGATAAATGATTCATACCTTGGGAAAAAAAGGTCTTAGCACGCATTATAGTAGGCATTTAGCTTAGAGAAGATAAGTTTGAATAGGCAAAATATGTGATGAAAAAGGGACATTTATGGGTCCTAACATGCCCCCCAACTGAAGACATTACAATTCTGCATGCAAAACACATTCAAACCTTACTTTGTAGCTGAATTAGGGAACTGGTTCCTCCAATGCAAAACTGCTAAGAGAAATTGATAAGTGCCTGTATGGTAAAATGTTGTGCTAAAAATAAAATCTGGGGTGTCAACAATCTGTCAGTGTTGCTTTGTCTTGAAGAACATAATTATTTTGAGTTTCTTGACTAACAACTTGTGAGGGAAACAAAGATTCTTGTTTGAAAGCTACTGGTAAACCAACAACTGCCTTATGACGTTGAGATCTTCTCAGTTGTGTTGTTTTATGTGTAGCAGTAAGTGCATGTTTAGTCTTGACTGAGAGAGTTGTTGGACATCCAACAACTGGGACTTTTACTACCTTATAACCTGCCTCAAAGTATATTTTTCCACACTCAAAGCACATGAGTTCTTTATTTTTGTCCATAACATCTTTTCTCGGTGATAGAATGTCCAGAGTAATCCCTTCTGGATTCTTCTGTCGAGCAGTCTCCAATTCTTGTTTCAGGGTATTTAACTCTTCTTTGAGGCTTTCATTCTCTGTTATGAGTGTAGTTATTTTGGAGTTTTCTATATGCCATATAATTTTATCAATTTGGGCAAACAGTTGGGCAAGTGGTACATCCTCAGCACTATTTGTAACCGGTTCTTGTGGAGCAGTTATATTGTCAATAGTTGTTTCGGGTGGAACAATTATTTCTTATGTAACAGATGGGTCTATCATAACTCCTTCCTTTGGAACAGTCTCATCTTGGATAGTTGGTTCTTGTGTAATAGCTTCATCCTGCCTGACTTGTCCTTGTATACCCATCCCATTGTTTGCAGGTGTCTCTACTGGCATTGTTAGTTCACTGGAAGAGACTGGTTCTTGTGTGATAGTCTCTTCATCAATTGGAGAGGATAATGGATGAAGAATAGGAATAGCATGTTCCATATCTTTCCATCCAATTGTTGCTTTTGCAAAGCTGGTAGACCTGGTTTTTCTCCTAGGTAAAATAGAAATGAAAGCAGAGGCTTTCTTCTTCATTGATGGAGGAGGAACAGGTTGTTCTTCCTCAACCACACAAGTAGGAAATTCAGGTATACTTGGGTCTTCTATGATCTGGACAACGTTACTTCACGTATGATGTACAAAATCATCAAGCAGAACTGATGATTCTACTGCGATTGGAGTACATTCAGTCTGAATTGAGAGAATAGTTGCTTGCAGTTCTGGGCACAAAGTAAAACCTGGTATACGTATCTCTGTAGAGTTCTCTGCTACAACATCAAAAGGGTTCTGAGTTGCTGCTGATATAATTGGGTCTAGGTCTTTCTGACATTTTCCCTTGAATGGATGTTTTCTTTTCTAAGATATTCTACTGGTAGTGATAAAAGGGCTTGGAACAATTGTTGCAGTAATAGGTGGCTATGTCGATGCAACAACAGAATGGGTAGTCAGACTTGTTGCTGCTATGTATCATTCTAACCTTGTGCACTTTCTAGGTGATGTAGATACAGGAATAGGGGTTCTCTTTTTAGGAGCAGGGGGTAATTTTTCAATAACATCTGTCGCGGCCAAGGGCTGGGACTCATGGATCGGTGTAATAGCTGGTTGTTCCTCATTTTGAGAAATCACAGCTACAGGTTGTGTCAATTCACCTCCATAAAGGCTTGTCTGGTTGGTGCTAGGATGGTCGTGGGTTGTGCATTTACTTCTCTGGGTTGTCTTACGTGCAACGACAGTAGGGGTTTGGACTGTTGTTGTAGCCGAGGGAAGAGACTCAAGAAGAGGTTCTGGCATATCTGTAGGTATAGAAGATGGTTGTTCTGCTACAATAGGTAATGGGGTTTTTGCGAATTAATAGTCCGATGATTCTGTGATTAGAAAGATAGTTCTTGGGGTTTTTGGATTTTTTTACAAAATGAGTCATGTTATTCAATGAATGGAGTAGATAATAAGGAATGTTTATGAATTTATGATGTCGCAGATGTGATAATAAGATGAAATCAGAAAAATAAACAACTTGGTACCTGCCTTCACAGGTAATGTACCTTTTGACGAACTCTGCAACTTTCCCCCAAGGCTCTGGTAAGGAATTGACATCTGCACCTCGGCCTTTTGTCTGAATTTTCTCATTGTCAATGAGGAAAGCCTTTTGAGCATCAAGAAGATGTGTTTTTCTGTTAAACCATCGGTCTCCTGTTGTTGGCAACCCTATGACAACAAAAATGCTTTCTTTTGATACTAGAATCCTTACCCCATTCACCATTGAATATCCTTTGGTGAGATTTTGACTAAACTCCAATACCTCATCCTCATTAAACCCCTGCAGCTTCTTAAAATAGGATATCCAGCTGGCCTGCAGAAATATTTGGTAGGCCTCTCGGTGCAACAACAGAGTGTCCAAATTTGCAGGTTCATACCTCATAGCTGATCCTCCCATGATGTTGCTTGAGAGTCTAACAGGCATGTAGGAGGAGAGACTAGCACCTAAACCAGAAACGCAGTTGATTCAAACATGGTTTGCATGTAGAATACAATGTCTCAACAAAAAGAAGTGTGGCCGAAAAGGTGGTGAAGGTGAGTATAAAATACCGTCTGGATGGCTAGATTTGGATCCCCCCCTCCAACTAATCGGATTGGATCCAGGTGGATCAATTTAGCACAAGTGGTGAAAAAAAACAAGAAAGCATGCTTTTATA
The DNA here is from genome assembly GCA_009831015.1 of Picea engelmannii. Lineage (NCBI taxonomy): Eukaryota > Viridiplantae > Streptophyta > Pinopsida > Pinales > Pinaceae > Picea > Picea engelmannii. Next base: position 1,502,014 of record ML777197.1, read on the forward strand.
TATTCATTACTTTAACACATAGGAATAGTCACATACCTCATATCTTACTACACATAATTGTTTGTCATAGTGATCGCACTATCCAACCGCCATCTGAGTTGCATGGAATAGCTGACATGATGAAGGATAGTGTGAGAAATGACGATATGACAACTGGAGTAGATATGGACTCCTTTCTAGAGATAATCAGTTGGAAGTCGTCGGATGTGAAGTCAAGTAATGATGAAACAACACTTTCTCTTAGAGAATGAGGAAAAAGGTAGCTGCAGTATGAACAAATCAGCGGTGCTGCAACATGTAAAGAGTGTAGAGCTGGAGTAGCAGTATTTGGCAAAAATGCGAAAAAGAAAGAGTGAAGTGGCAAGAAAGAATAACATCGATCCGTGTATCAGCAGGTACTTCGGCCAAAATGGTAGAGGTAGGTGTACCAACAAATGAGATGGTTGGAAAAGAAAATGGTGTAACCGTGTGAAAAGAAACCATTATGTAACGGTAGGGAAATTGGCCAACTTATTGGAAATGGGTGTAACAACAGAAAATCAAACAATTTGTCGGAAAAAGGTGTAATAGCATGGAAATCGGCCAATTTGTCGGAAAAGGGTGTAACTGCATGGAAATCAACAAATTTGTCTGAAATGGGTGTAACAGCATGGAAATCGGCCAATTTGTCAGAAAAGGGTGTAACAGCTTGGAAATCGACCAATTTTTCGGAAAAGGGGTGTAATAGTATGGAAATCGGCCAATTCATCTGATAAGGGTGTAATAGCAGGAAATCAGCCAATTTGTTTGAAATGGGTGTAACAACATGGAAATTGGCCGAACGCTGCATCACTTAGTTTTTAGGAAGTTTTTCAACTTCCATCAACTAATCGTTTGCCACCTTTTCTATATTCATCCCTGGTGTTCAATTGCACGCAAAAAAACTTCCTAATACCCTTCAAGGCTGAATTTATTAGCATAGTAAACACAATCAAACAAAAACCGAGAAATTTAAATTTTTGTCGAGTTTATTTATATACAAGGTCTGAGCAAAATAAGTCTTAAGGTTGAGAAAGGGGAGGAGCAAGATCCATTCCTTTTAAGAATTGATAACCTGTATCGGCTGAACATCTAGATTTGAATTCTGCCTTGGACAATGGATGTTGATACAAGCGCAGGCGATGACCATTTTCATCTAACTGTGTATCGGATCCATCAATAGTGATCAACCTGACTGTCCCATTGGGAAAAACAGTGTCTACCTCATAAGGTCCTAGCCATCATGTATGCAGCTTACCCTGAAATTCTTTAAAGTGTGAATCATACAACATAGCCCAATCTCCTTTCTGGAATAATTTCTTCTTGATGGATTGGTCATGCCATTTCGTTCTTTGTTGTTGAATCACTGAGGTTTGATGAATAGCATCCAAACACTTTTGCATCAAGCTCATTGATTTGCTGCATTCTGGCCTTCTGTTCCATAGTCAAGTCAAGGTTGTTTGTTGATGCAGTTCTTAAGGTTTTGATTTCAAATTCAATGGGAAAAATAGGGCTTTTTCCATATACCAGTTCATAAGGAGAAAAACCAGTTGTGTTTCTCCAAGTAGTTTAGTAAGCCCATAGAGCTTCATGCAATCTGTTTGTCCAATCCCGATGATGTTCTCTCACTATTTTAGTAAGAATGGATTTGATAACTTTGTTGGTACTTTCCACCTAGCCATTTCCTTTTGGATGGTATGGAGAAGCTATTCTATGTAAAACATGATATTTACTGAGTAGGACTTCAATTTTATGTGATGTGAAAGGGGGTCCTCCATTAGTTATTAATTCTCTGGGAACTCCAAGCCTAACAAATATATCTTCGAACAAAAATGCTAAGACAGATTCTTCTTAGGCCCCAATGAGTGCTTTCGCCTCGACCCGCTTGGTCATGTAATCTGTACGGACCAATATATATACTTTTCTATTAGAAGGTGGGTTAATGGGCCCTATGAAATCCATGGCCCATCTCTCGAAAGGTTCTAACACTACCTAAGGCTGGAGAGGCATCTCATCCCTATGATTTGGTTGACCCATTCATTGGAAGTTGTCACTGTTAAGCCCTAATATTGGCTCATTACCCATTAATTGGGGCATATTATATTAGTAATGTTATTTTATTTATGTCGACTTTAGGCCATTAGTTTTAATTATACCTCCTAGTCTCCTATATATACCAAGGAGACATTTTCATTTTGAATCATCTTGTACTTGAACATTTAAGTGG
>ML777197.1:1509586-1530064 GCA_009831015.1 Picea engelmannii
GCCATCACTGACACAAGAATTCACCAACTGAGGAATAGATCCATTTCAGAGTATCTCATTAAATGGAGGAAACTACCGACTGAAGATTCCACTTGGGAAGATGAGTCTTTTATACAAAAGCATCCAGAGTTACTCAAGCGTTGTGGAAAACACTTGTCTCAAGGGGAGGGGCATGATAATCCCTAATATTGGCTCATTACCCCTTAATTGGGGCATATTAGATTAGTAATGTTATTTTATTTATGTTGGCTTTAGGCCATTATATGTAATTATACCTCCTAGTCTCCTATATATACCAAGGAGACATTTTCATTTTGAATCATCTTGTACTTGAGAATTTAAGTGGGGTAAAAGGAGGTTGCCCCCTCGAAGAGGCTTATTATATGAAATTCTCTCTTTTCAAGGCGTTGATTACTTTTTCTAAGGATTTTCTATGCTATATTGATATTTGGTTCTTAACAGTCACAAGTTTGAACGTATTTCTTGGAATATTGAAATATGGTGGGCCAAAAATAGCCCATCCTTAAAATTTTATGCCCGGTTCTTTTATCAGAAAAATGACCCCCACAAGGGCCATCATGGCGAGCCTTCTACAGATCATACACTTCATCATCCATTACACATCTCCTAATTTCCTGATCCAGGCCTGTGTAGAAAAGGGATCCTCCTATCCAACTATACCGAGCACTCTTCTGAATAATATTCCTTCTTTCTCAAGGAGATAAATGGGGAGATACCTTCCCTGCAACCAAATAATTAGCAATGTCTGCATACCAAGGTGAGTGAGAAGATACTGAAAACAAATGTTCATCTGGAAAGGAATCATCAACATGTAAATTATCATCATTTATATGTAATCTTGAGAGAAAATCAGCAACCACATTTTATTTTCCTGGTCTATCTACTATAGTGATGTAATAGGTTTATTCATCAGATATTTAATTGTTGTATGATCAGTATGAATAAAAGTAGGATATCCAGCCATGTAATGCCTGAATTTATTGATTGCATAAACTACTGCTAAGAATTCTCTTTCAGTAACTGTATAATTTAATTCAGCAGGAGCCATGTTCTTGTTGATATAGTAGAGAGCACAAGGCTCTTTGTCTTCCTATTGCCCTAGTACTGTACCGATTGTAGTATCAAAGGCATCTAAAGAAATGTGAAATGGAAGAGCCCAATTGGGCCCTCTCAAAATGGGAGCTGTGGACAATTTATGTTTTAGATTTGTAAAAGACAATTCACAGTTGTCAGTCCAACGGAAGTTAACTTTTGTTAATAGAAAAAACAAGGGGGAATCCAGTTTGGAAAAGTTTTTAATGAATCTCCTGTAATGGCCAGCATGCCCTAAAAAACTTATGACCTCTTTCTGAGTTGACGGAGTTGGAATATCCAAAATTACCTATATTTTGGTTGGGTCTACCTGGATTCCTGCATAAGAAATGAAGTGTCCCAGCACTACTCCATCGCTCATCATCATATGGCACTTTTCTGTACTTAAAGAAATATGATATTGTATACATATTTTAAACATTTTTTCCATATTAGTCAAGGCTTCATCGAAATCAATTCCATAAGGTGTAAAATCATCCATGAATATCCCCATACAGTCATTTACCATATCAGAAAAAATACCAATTACAACTCTTTGGAAGGTGGTTGGTTGCATTACACAAGCCAAATGGGAGAACCTTGTAAGAAAATGTACCCCAAGGGATGGTAAAAGTGGTCTTATCTTGGTCCCGTGGAGCAATTTTTATCTGGTTATAGCCATTAAATCCATCTAAGAAAGAGAAAAACTTTTTCCTAACTAGATTGTATAGAACCTGATCAATAAATGGCAGAGGGAAATGATCCTTTTGTGTGGCTTTATTCAAGGATCGATAGTCTACAAAAACTCTCCATTTTCCATTCTTTTTAGGAACAATAACCAATGGTGAGACCCACTCGTTGTCTAATATAGGGTAAATGAAATCAACATTGAGAAGTTTCTGGAGTTCTTCTTTAACATTTTCTTTAAGGTTTGGATTCATCCTCCTTTGGGGTTGGAAAATGGTTCGTCATTCTTCTTTAATGTATATATGGTGGGTACATAGTTCATAGAAAATTCCTTTCATATCCATGTAATCTCAGGAAAATGATTCTTTATGTTCAATCAATAATTTCATCAATCAGAGAGTTTCAACAGTGGATAAATCAGGATTAATGTTCAAGGTTTTTCCAGGTTCAATTTCTACAACGATTCTCTTGGAACTGACTTTAGGAAACAATTCAATTGTTTCATCATCTGTTGTTACAACGTTTGTTGTTACAGTGGTTGTTGTTACAGCTGAATCATTTTGATTTTTAGTGGTTTCTGAGAACATTTCTGAGCTTATGTCTTCCTGGACAATGGGGTCGGAGACTCTAATCAATCGGTGGTGCGTGTTCCATGTAACACCAGAGGAGTCACAGATAAAGCAATTTATTAATTCGTCCTCTGTCTTGTCCTTGAAACTCAGGGCTTTTCCTATGGTTAGCATAGGTAGAGCACTTTCATCCTCAGTGTCCATCCATAAAGAATTTTCAGGTTCTGCACTAGGTGTAGCATGAGGATATAGGGTCAGGTTTTTTGTGTTATAACCATCAGAGATGGTCATGGAACCAGATCTACAACCAATGAAAGCATCATTTGTAGCTAAATATGGTCCTCCAAGAATTAGAGGGTGGCCCCCCAAACAGGTTTTGGGTTGCAACACAACAAAATCAGTAGGATACTTCCATGAATCCATGGAAATGACTAAATCATCTATTACTCCTTCTGGTCTTGTGGTAGAACGATCAACTAATTTGAGAATGATAGGATTAGGTCGGATTTGTGTTCTAAGTTTCATCAATTATGTAGTTTCTATTGGCATGATGTTAATTTCCGCCCCTAAGTCGATTAGCACATGGGGGATATATGTATGTCCAATTTTGATAGTGATTGTAGGGTTTCATGGGTCGTCATATTTAGGAGGTGTGGATTTTCCTAACATCAGTTCAAACAAATCCCCCACCACATGCACTGTGAGGGGATCCCTCGGTTTTTGTCCAGGTCTTTTTATACAGAGATCTCTTACAGTCTTGGCATAAATAGGGACATATTTGATGGCTTGCAATAGTGGAATATTAACGTGTAGATTTTGCAATTATCCTAAGAGATTGAAATATGGTAATTCCACAGGTTTGGTAATTGTCAGCGTCTCAGGGAATGGTGGGTCTGCTGACTCTATTATAGCTTGCACAATTTCTTCTCTATCAGCAGATGGTATTTCCCCTAATTCCTTGTCTGACTCTGAAGATGAAGAATCTTCAATTATTGGCTCGAATATTCTCCCTGATCTTAATTTGATTTCATCACAAGGCATGGGAGTAATAGACAAGGCTGGCACATTGTTTATATCTATTTTTTGAATGGCCTTATTATTTGGGTTTGGGTTAGGTTGCACAGACATCTGAGGTCATAAAGGAGGATTGTTCAGTGGGGCATTTGGGGGTAACTGCAGTTGTTGTTGTTGGTACTAGGGTTGGAACTATTGTTGATAGGGGCTCAGTTGGCAATGGTTATGATAATTGAGCTATTGTTGAGGGCCTATCCAATATGGGTTCCATTGTCCATGATGATTCTGCTAATGGGGCATAGGTAATCATGCATTGGGATCTTGATAAGGGGTTGACATCTGATGTGGAGGGGGAGCATTCATCTGGCCATATAGTGGTTGATTGTTCCAATAATTAAGTGTTGCAGGAGAGAATTGAGAGTTCATACCTTGACCTCTTGGCTCCCATTGTCTCCTTTGTGTAATTAGATAGGCAGCCTCTGCTTCGTCATTAGTTTCCTTCATTGATGATTTTACTCTTGGTAGAGAGGGACATTGGTCAGTAGCATCATCTAATTCACAAATAAGACATACCTGGACACTGTTCAGTGGGAACTCCCTTGGTGGATGTTTCTTTCTACATTTCAGATAGAAAATGCACAATGCTTGCTCTGATTTTTCTTGTTTCTACTTGATCTGCAAGGTGTCAATTTGTGAAGCAAAAGAATTAATCATCTATGTTTGAAATTTTCTAATAGATTACCTATTTCTACTCTTGTTGCTCCTCCATTGGCTGATTTATGTACCCTTGAAAAAGTGGTATCCTTAGTAGCTGACCTATTCTTTGTAGATCCTCGAGAACATCTTTTACAGAGGTCTACAATGTCCTCATAGGATTCTTTAGATATATCTCCTTTTCCAAGCATATTCATTATATATAAACAATCTTCTCTAACTCCTTTTAGAAAAATAGTTTTTAAAATGTCTTTACTTACATCCGGATGTCCAGACCTTTGTAGATTATACTGGAGTCATTCCACAAAATCTTCAAGGGTCTCATCCTCCTTCTGAGACATTTTGAACAATTCCTCCCTTCGTTCTCTTTTTCAGCAGTAGTCTTGGTACTTGTTCAGGAAAAGTTTCCTCATCTGTACCCATGTTGAAATTTTTTCTCCTCCTAAGCTCATAAACCATCTTAATGCATTACCCTTCAATGTAGCTGGAAATAGTTTAAGTTTTTGTGCAGTGGTAGTGGTAGTTTAGTCATAGCTTATACACAAAATGTAAAATTCAAATAGAAACTCATCCAGATCCTCAGTAGAAAATCCATGAAAATTTGTCAAAGATGAGAAAGGTATGTTTTTCATAGGAGCCATCCCTTGTGTGGGAACATCAGAAATAGGAAAAACTAGGGTAGAGATAGTATTTTCATTATTTATCTGATATTTGTTGTTTTGTGGGTTCTCTGGGAGGAACTCCTCTTCATTATCCCCTTGATTTTACATATGTTCTCCTTCTCTCCACTCAATATGAAAAGAGTCCCACTCTTCTTTAGTGACTATCCGACCGTTGATCCGATAAACCGCTTCTTCTGGATTTTCCCTATTTCGAACTATACTTTCCTGATCTTCAATGTTCTCTAGTGTTGCTTGCTGATTTGTTGGTGACAAATCTTCATCTTCGACTTCAGCTTCAGCTCCAACCCTTGATGAAAATGATGTTTCAAGAAGGGGTAGTTCTGATGACCGAAGATTACATCTTCTTGGAGGATTTGCAGGGTGAAAATCGATCCTGAAGAAGAATTGGCTCTCGCTATTATTTCATCAACAAATGTTTTCCTTCCCAGTGTAGGATTTCTTCCTCCACATCGTCTGGTACCTGTAGGGTTATTATTTTGGGGAATACGTCGTCACGTTCCTCGATTCATGCAAACTAATCATTCCTTAAAAAAAAAAAAAAAAACTAATGTGCTTACAAAAATCTATAATTATCTTCCCCGGCAACGGTGCCAAAATGTTGGGCACTTTAATTGTCTAAATGAATAGAGAATTAAGGTGTTCAATATAAATTGTCAACCGAGGGAAGTCTAATATTTCAAGATAATTGTGCACAGTCTATGCTAGATTATGGAAGCAACACTAATCTAATTGCAGTAAGGAAAAAGAAACAAAAATTATTACTAACACAATTATGATGACACAACTAGAGTTCTACAGAATTGAAATCACAATTTGAAATCTAAACCGATGAATGTATAAGAATTCTAGATTACCTACTCTAATATAACTTTCTATTTTACTTTTGCAGGAAGAAGTTCTCTACTAATTGCAGAAGGAAATCTACTTCACTTTTATTTTCTTTTACTTGAAAACAAGATTTTAATCTAATGCAGAAAAAGGGAAAGCAGTTCTCCAACAGTGTTCAACAATTGACTTTTAATTCTCATGAGACAGATTTATGCGCATCTAACAGGAAAGAACTAGACTGTAATAACAACTGTATTCTAGAATTGTTTAACAGATAAACCATTCACATTAAAACAACTATTATGGAATTCAAAATAGAGGGGAATCTGTAAGGAAGGTGGGCCCTTTCCTTCTCACTGAATCCTCTCAAATAAATAGGCTACAGTCTGCTAAATAAATTCAATCAACTCTTATATTGATTTGCCAAAATATTGTGTACAATAAACTTTACTTCACTTCACTTTCTCACAGTCAGAATCTGTCCCTCTAATTACAAAAGATCTATTATTTAAATTTAGATTCATTCAATTAAAAACAAAATCAGAATAGCCTTGAGAATCCCCAATTCTCAAGTTGTTCGTATGATATCATTAATACAAGATCTAGAACTAATCTTGTAAGTTGAAACATGTAACAGTAGGTGTAGCAGTTTTCAGGATTGGTGGCATTTGTTGCAGCAGTCGTATAACAGTAGAATCGGTGGCATTTGTTGCAGCAGTCGTGTAACAGCAGAATCGGTGGCACCTGTTGCAATAGTCATGTAATAGCTTCCAGGATTGGCACATAACTATAACAGCTTCCAAGATTGGTGCATAGTTATAACAGCTAGTGTAACAACAACGACCATTCTTTAAGACTTGGTTGTTCTATTCATTTTGATCATTAGTTGAATCATTTTAATGGTAAAACGTGTGAACATTACCAATCAAACATGCTAAGTAAATGAAAATATAAAAGCAAGATAAATAATTCATACCTTGGGAAAAAAAGGTCTTAGCATGCATTATAGAAGGAATTTAGCTTAGAGAAGATAAGTTTGAATAGGAAAAATATGTGATGAAAAAGGGACATTTCTGGGTCCTAACATTATCCTCTGTCATCTCCTTTTGTGTTGGTTCAAATCCAACTCCCTCCAATTGTTTCTCTAGCTGGTATGCTCCTCCATCTTTCCAACTTGACCTGTCAAATGTGCAAGCTTTGCACCATTACCCTTCACTTTAGGGCTTCCAATTCCTCATAGACCTCAACAAAATCCATGCTGTCTATTTCCTCCTCTACTGCAGGCTTCAACACTACAATCATCTCCTGTTCAACTTCCTAGATGAAAATTTTGAGTCATTCTCTTGAATTCTCATCTCCTTCTGTTGGGGTAGACATCAGTGTCGGCTCCATTTCTTCCTCTTCGAGAGTTTCTCAGGGATTTCCTTCCTCTTTTGCTGCACTTTCATCTTGCGCATTGGCCTCTACTTGGTTGTTTGCTATGAATTATTTGATTCCTCCAATAATCAAAATGCTCCTCTGATCCTCCACCTGGATGGTGAAAGTATTTAACTTATCATCATATTCATTCACATGGTCTGCCAATCCACATGAATCTTCACCTATCAACACTCCTTGCTGATATATCTCACTTTTGAGCTCCTGAGACTTTCAGACAGTATCACCTTCCTTCCCTTGCCCACCTAGTAGTTTGGGACTTCTCTTCTGCCCACCTGGCAGTTTATGATATCAATCGATCCCATCTCATTTCCCACCTGACAACTTGAACCTTCAGTACTGCTCCCCTGGAAGTATACGAGACCTTCCACTAATCTCTTTCTATTTCACACCTGGAAACTTGAAAGTCCATTTCTTCCCACCTGGAAGCTTATGAGATCTTCATCTGATCTCACCTCCTCCTCATCACTGAGGTGTCTCCCGATTTATGGTTCACAAATGTGAATATGTTCCTCCTCTCTGTCACTGAGGTTTTCTAATTCCCTCATCCACCTTCTCAACTCTTGTTTCTGCTTTCTGGCCAACAACTTTTGAACATGCCATTTTTCTTTCGTGTTCAGAGGACATTCATACCTTCAGTGTACCTTTGTCTCTTGATGCATCCTCAATGCTAGTTAATCCATTCTTGTTCTTATCTCATTGAGCTCCAGATCCATATTTGGATTGCATTTCTGCTTACATCCTTCTCTTTGACCATGCTCATGGCCTTCATTAACCATTTTCACCTTCTACATGTCCTCCTGGCAAGTCTATGGATCACTCTACATCTGAGAGCATCTCCATATTCTCTCACAACTCACCTGGTTGTTTAAATTTTTGTTGTTGCATGCGTGCAACAACCTTCTTTCAGAGCATCAATATTTTACATCCTTCACCTATTGTCTACAGGAAAACTTTAACTTCTGATACCACTTGATGTTACCGTATTATCACTTTCACCGTCTCGCCCTTTGCTTGTTGTCTACAAGAAAAATTATGGCTCTGATACCACCTGATGCAGCCCCCTTCCCCTCCTGGGGTTCTACGACCTCCCGGTCTAGGATCTTTCTTTATTCTAAGTCATATCGACTCTTTGGGCTCCCATTTGAACCCAAAACAATTATACACATGACCCTTTTTTCTCCTTAGGCGCCGGTCCTATGATAACCACACCCTCTATTTGCACGCTCTAGGCTCTCTTCAATTTGTGAGTGCTAGATTTTTTTAACTATCCCCTTCCTACATACGCCCTTGGGCTATGACCTTGCACAAACACATGATTTCGAGCGTGGGCAAGAGTGGTTTTAGACCAACCCAATTTTCTCCCCGCAATTCACCTCTAACTGCCATGTATCCCTTTGTTAAAACCATGGTTGAAATTGTGGCCCGCTCAAGGAAAATTAATGTCTAAGCAGGTCTTGGACCCACAATCCTTATTGTATGTCGATATATTGATTTCAGATATGATCTGTGATCAACAACTGTTATTTATCTTCCTTTCCTTCCTTCTTTCCTCCTTCCATGCACGATCCTAGATCTCCATGATCTTTCGACACATAGCTCCCTTCCAAATCAACGGTTGTGGTTGATTTTGGGTTTCCAGCCTTTGGGAGTTTTGACTCTCAACCTTTGCTTCCTCCATATGGAAATATTTTGGAGTAGAATATCTGCTTCCACCTGTCTCCTTGAATCTATGTCCAGGATCCCCTTCACGAATTCAGACTTTGGGAATCTAAAATTCCAAACTCTCATTTCTTCCAGAGAGATTTCTTCGAAATGGAAGATCATCTGCCACACGCCCACCTCAATTGATGGGTCTTCTCCTTCTTCAAGACTTTGGTCTCCTTAACCAAATCAACGATCCTTCAACCTCCTCCTTGATCAACGATCAATATCGCCTTCAGGACTTTGGCGCTTTCACCCTCTTCTCTCCTCTGGAGTGTCCCGTACCCAGAGTTCTAGATCTGGCGTCGTGTGTCCATATTCACATCGACGACTCTCATCGTTTCTGAGACTTTGGCCTTCGGGATTATCAAATCTCAACAAAAAAAAAACCTATGGAATGAATCCTTCCGGAGTGTCGAATCCTCTGACACCGGTCATCCCTGATCCAACAGTTACCCAACGAATGAATATCCATCCTCCACGTGTCCCCTCACAGATCAATGATCCACATTTCTCCTTTGGGATCAACGGCTTTGAATGTTGTGGGATTTGGCGCTTCAAAACTTTTCAAAAATCACTTCTCAGAAACCCTGGAGTACAATCCTCCGAAGTTCACGATATGGTGACACCTGTCCAACCCAGATCAATGATTATCATATACTTCGGTTGTTCGTTCTTTATCAATTTCAAAACCTTCTCCTTCATGTTCTCTCGTAATGATTTCACTCAGAGTTCACGATCTTTCACCATGTGCCCTTTCTGGATCTAATGGTTCAGATTCTCTTCATCTCTTTGACTACTTTGTCTATTCGGGCTTCGAGAGTTTCAAACTCATATGCACTTGTTTCTCCTGGAGTGATTTCACCCGAAACACATGATCTCTTGACATGTGTCTCCCCCTTGATCTGATGGCCTCTATCCTCTTCGGGTCTTCGGGTTTCGGGATTTTCAACTCCTATGCACTTGTTCCTCTCGGAGTGTTTTCACCCTAAAACTGAGATCTTTCGCCACTTGTATCCCTGGATGATGGATGGTCCATATTCTCTTCGGGACTTCAAGACTTTGATGAGTCCACTCTCCTGCACACACAAGGGTTAAGTGTTTTGCACTTACCTCCAGATTCGATGGTTGCTAGTCTTATGTGTTCAGATCCAATGGATGGGATATGTTCTTCTCCTCTGTGCTTCCTTCATTCACTAGATGTTGGTCTAACAGTCCAGATTCTTCCCCACAACCAATCAGATGGTTTTTTTCTCTTCTCTTCCTGAGATTTTGACTTCTTCTACCTTGGCAGAGTTTTTTCAGTGTTCAAAGGTTTCTATCTTTGAACTTTCTCTTGCAAACCCAACTATATTGGGTCTCTCTTACACTTATGAAAGCATTATCCATTCTGATCTTTAGGACTTAGAATAATTCTGTCACCCACGCACTCCCTGCATTATCCCTTTTGAGATTGATCTCCTCGAAGACTTTGATCTCCCATGCACTCCTTGCATTTTTGGGATTTCATCAAACTCAGATATGAAGGAATTCTTCTCGCCCTCCTGGCGTTCTCCTTGCTCGATGCACACCTTGTAGAGCTCTACAGAGTGTTCAAAATCTATGTGACTATCTTCCAATGATACTCTTCTCCCTGAACTCGATTAAGAGTTCTCTCTGTGCACACTTGCACCCGCTCGATACCCGCCTAGCAGAGCTCTACAAAGTTCTCAGTAACTCTGTTTCTTTCCGAACTCAACACAGAGTTCTTCCTGTGCACTCCTTACTATTATGCTGATGAAAGTTCAACGTTGTCTCTTTTGAGATTTCCTGAGTTTAACTCACCTCTGTCAACGCACTCCTTATGAAAAATGTGCACTCCTTGCACTTGGAACTCAAATACGAGAAATAATTGAAACTCATACAATACTTCACTAGTTCGTACATTCAAAACATGGACATATAAAAACATAACAATGAACACAAATACATAAACAAATGATGTGTAAGAAAAACTAATTTTCTATTATCTATGTGTGTCTATACAAATGTTTACAAAACTTGGACTTCAATAGATAGAGTCCCAGTTCTCTCTCCTATTCTCACTCTCTCTCGAATTTTGTTTCTATTATCAGACCTGTCTTGAGTTCTGCTTCATGTATCTGATCTTTCTACAAAGGCCTCTCCCTTAATCCTCCTAAGTCTCCCTATGAAATATGATACAAGATCTCTTTACAAAAGAGGGGCTCTGTGAGCTTGTCCTCTCTCACCTAACCTCATCTATTACATTGAAGTTTTCATAAATGGCCATCTAGTCTGAATTGAACCTAGAGACATCAACCTGTTATCCATTAAAGGAGACCTTATCTTCTGCTTGTTCAGAGATATGGCTTGGTTTTCACTCAAGCCTAGAACATGAATCCGTATAGGATTATATTTCATATTTAAAAATGGGAGGGTTAATGCCTCTCCCTCTCTAAAATGCGTGTTGATGTGCTGAAATGTTGGTGCGTTGCTGAGGTGGAGTGATGCTCCTGCATCACCTTTGTTATATAGTAATATATTAATAGAAGTATATAATGATATGATCTACCTACCTCGAGGTCCCTTAAATAACTCTTGTTCTTCCACACTATAATACTTCGCTATATCTACTGCAAATTTTGTGATAAATCCTGCAACAATGTTATCTAACCAAAAATCTACTACACGTGTAAATTTATTATCAACTTATTGTAACTGCGTGATATCTACCAAATTCCACTCTAGGTGTCTGATCCGATTTGTAGGATCGTTTTATTTCAATATTTTTATCCACTATTGCAACACATGCAGGAAATCACAGAAAAATACTTTATGCAAGTCGTTGAATACATACTTGTCTAGATATTTGTGCAGTGTCAACTTCAGGTTTCTGTTATCTTTCTACGCAAAATCCTCCTTTGTTTTCAACCATCTCTCTATCTCTTCCTTTTTTGGATTTGACAGTCTCAACATCCCCTTTTATATTGTCATTCTCTCAACATCTTGTCATCCAGTTTCTCATTCTTTTGACAGGTCTTCCACAAATCTCACATACTCAATACCATCACATTCCAACCAACCAACAACGAAGCCATTTGTTGGCTTTATATCTCTCTACTCTTCTACTTAGGATACCTTACTATCATATATTGACCTCAGTTCAGATTTAAGAAGATCCCAACAAAATACCTCTAAAACTATTGGCCCCTCCGGTAGACTAGAAGGCAATGCAACACACAGAGTGTATTGGGCAGTCTCACCCGAGATAACTCTATGGGTGGCTACAATACTCAAGTGTTTACAACCTAGGAATGCATGGAGATATATGGTTGTATCTTGTAATATTTATTTATTCAATCTAACATCTGATTATAACAATGATTCTATCCATGCATGTGAAATAATAGATCTAACTAGTTAATTCATTCATCTAACATTCACAACTTAACAACAATAAAGACACACACATTCATTCACATAACATAGGTGTTACTATGGTTCACCCCCTCCTGGGCTACGTCCAAACGATCTGGCTCTCAAGCTCTTTATTATGGTTTAGTAATATGTCACGCCATGTGTGTTTACAATCTTATATCTTACTCTCTTCAACAAGATCGTCGATCCATGTGAGGATGACTAGATCACACCAAGATCCTTAGTCTGTGATCCAACCCTATGGATCGAGTCACTCGCTGCCTCCCTAGATCACCAGCTTACTGAGTAGTACAGTTATTATAACTCTCTTCCATCCTTTCTCTGCTCTTGTCCTCTTTGTCTTCTCTCTTGCTATGTTTTCCCTATCTTCCTCTAAGTACTACCTATTTATATTCTTAGCTCATCAACCATTAAAATACATTACAAAACCCCTAACCCTAGTGTCATTAGGTCTCCTTTGCATGCGCACCTCACCTGCTTCCCTTACATGTGTTGCTTTTCCTTCCAACTGTCCTTTCCTCCTTTCATGCTTATCTTCCCAAAAATAGCCTTTTCTCTTGACTAGGTCTGCATCTAACACTATGAAAGAAAGAAAGTTGTTGGGACACATTGTATCAGTAGAAGGAATAAGGATTGATCCAAGTAGAGTAGAGGCCATCTAGACTATGTCTCTTCCTAGATCCAAGAAAGAAGTTTAGTCTTTCTTGGGTAAAATAATTTTTTGAGAAGATTCATCTCTAACTTTTCTCAATTGGTTAAGTACATCACATCTATGCTTAGAAAGGCGAATCAGGTGAAATGGGTCGTTGAAGCTCATAATTCTTTTCACCAAATCAAACAAGCATTGACTGAAGCACCTATTCTCATCAACCCTGATTATTCAAAGGTATTTGTGATATTTTATTTTTCTTCACATGACACATTGGTTGTTGTCCTTCTTCAGAAAATCAAAGATCTGATGGAAAAACCTATTTCCTTTTTCAACAGGGCATTGAGGGATACATAGATGAGGTATGATATTATGGAAAAAGTAGGCTTATGCTTTGGTTAAATCCATCAAATCCTTCAAAGTATACATTCTTCATTCCAATATTTTCCCTATGTCCCATCAGCCTCTGTGACAGAAATAATTATCCATCCTGACATAGATGGAAAGAGGAGCAAGTGGATTGCCAAAATTTTGGAGTTTGACCTTGAAATGAAGCCTACTAAGTTAGTGAAAGGCCAAGGTTTAGCTATATTGATGGCTAAATCAAATTGCAAAGAACTGGGGGTCAATTTCATGAACCTAAACTATGAAAATCAGAAAATGGATATTTCTGTCAAAAGCTATGATATTAGTCCCAACTTGGCAGAATGCAATTGGTACAAATAAATCATTTATTTTCTAAAAACTTTGCAGCCTCTTCATGGTTTGGATAAAACAAAGGTAAGAGATTTGAAGCTAAAGGAAATCAAATATTGTCTCATTGATCACATATTTTATTGGAAAGATCCTCTAGGGGTTCTCCTGAGATGCCTAGATCCACATGAGGCTCAAAAGGCCATGACTGATTTTCATGAAAAATTGTGTGGGGGTCATCACTTTTTTAGAACCACAACATATAAGATCCTTGGAGCTGGGTATTTTTTGCCTAACCTTTTTACTAATGTTTGTGCAAAGATCAGAGCCTGTGACAAATGTCATAAGTTTTCAGGAAAGAAACAACTGAAATATTTGCCTCTAAAACCCGTGGTGGTTTCTGGCCCCTTCCAACAGTGGGGACTTGACTTCATTGGTTAAATTCATCCAAAATCAAGTAGTCAACACCGGTGGATTTTGAATGCAACTGACTATTTCACCAAGTGGATGGAATCCATTCCTACAAGGAATGCCTCACACAAGGTTATCATTAGTTTTCTTGAGGATATCATGTCAATATTTGGTTGTCCAAGCAAGATTGTTACTGACAATGCTGCCTGTTTCAAAGATGAACCATTGGTGAAGTTTTGTGAGAAGTATGGGATTCAATTAGTCCATTCTACCCCTTATTACCCACAAGGCAATGGTTTAGCAGAATATTCTAACAAGATCCTTGTAAATATCATCAAGAAGTTACTAGAGGAAAACAAGAAAGCATCTCAAAGTTGAAATTTTTCGTATGGGTTGATAGAGTTACTACAAAGAGATCACTTTGTATTTACCCCTTCCAACTTGTATATGGGATTGAAGTTGTTTTCCCTACTCATCTTTCCTTGCCCATGGAAAAGTTCCTTCACGATCAATAAGAAGAACTAGATGATACAACAACTAGTAGAAGTACAACAGACTAGGGAGAAGCTCCTTGATAAATCATAGAGCCATTAACAGAAGATCAAGAAAGACTTTGACAAGAAGGTAAGCAAAGAATATTTCCAGCTGGGAGATCTGGTGCTCAAGTGGGATTCACCCAAGCAAGACAAAGGTAAACATGATAAATTTGAAGCCTTGTGGATTGGTCCTTTCAAGATTTCTGAAGTTTTTCAAAATAATACTTATAAATTACAGAACTTGGAGGATTCTGAATTTTTTGGTGGCCCTATTAATGGGCAATTTCTGAAGAAGTATTTTTCTTGAAGCCATGAGTGGTTGTCCCATCCATTGTAAATATCACTTTTGCTTTTCTTTCTATTTCAATAAATGACCCCATAGCCCTAGGATAAGACACTGAAGTTGCTTTTTCTTGACAACTCACAGGTAGCATTCCATCCCCTATGCAGCCAATGTTATCACATGAAGTTTGTAAGGGTCACATGTAGTTTATGTGGTTCAATTCATTCTTAGTTTTTTTATTTTTATCCATAGTCTTGTTTAAGTTTTACTTTTGATATCCTCCTTATGGTATTCTTAGGTATTAGCACAATTAAATTAAGGTTGATGTTGGCCCCTACCTTTAGTTTATATATTCATCTCATCACAATATTAGAAAAGCATCACCATCATCCTTATGCCACCACTACCCTGACATGTCACTACTTTCACTATGCACTTAAACCCCTCCACTATGTCCCTCCACCCATTAGAAGGTCAAATAATAAAAAAAATAGTACGTTGCAATCTCATCATGAAATTTTGTAGCGCATATTAAGTATATCTTCCCTCATTACCATTATTTCACTTATGAGGCTTGTGTCAGCCAATCTCATTGTTTTCAACATTCATGATTTAAATGAAATAATTTGGGATTTAGTCATTTAAGGTTGTCTAACTGTTTTCTCAAAGATTTCAAATTTTCTCCTAGTTCGGCGTTGCAGAAGCTCCTAAGTTCAGACAGGCACTATGAAATCTGCTGCAAATTGGCTGGAGGAGGGAAATTGGAGGCTAGAGTAGTTGTAGGTACTTTCATACAATCTGAAGCATATCTACTATTAAGCCACAATGTCCAAGTACTCCTTGAGTTTTTTTAATCTTCGTTGAAGATCAGGTTAAGGATATGCTTGTGTTTCCCATGTTTTGGTGCTGCTAACCTATACATCAAACTCAACATCGTTATCCTATGAGCATATAACTTGTATCAACTAATTTCCTTTAAATTTTCAATTGTTATTTCAAGTCTAAAGTCTGTCTACGTTGGAAATTTAAAGATCCTTGTTGATCAACGTTGTGATAGCCTTGCAAATGATGGTGAAGTGTTAGCTTAAGCCTTTGGAAGTTGCTTCCTCCTTGCATATCCATTTTCCTAAAGGTTTTTCTTCCATTTCTTAACCATCAGTTTCCCTTTCATAAGCTAAAAATCCAAATAGGTAGGAAAACTCTAAAGACTTAAAAGAAACTAGCTTTGAAAAAGAACATCATTCAAAACCCTAAGACCTATGTTCTTTGTTTGGCCTCTCACATCTCTCATATTATTGTATTATTTGTCCTCCTATAATAACAAATGGATACACCACAAAAGAAGAAAGCTCACAAGGGTGGGGGTGTAGTTAGGATCGAGCTCTATGATATGCAGTTATTTGATGCTAAAGCTTTGAACAAAGAGGTCTTCCAGCGAGTTGGATGTTTCAATTTATGTCAGAAAATGCAGAGGGGGAACCCTAAGGTAGCCAGAGAGTTTCCCTTTAGTTTTGATGGAACCAAAAATAAGGTGGGAAATTTTGAACTGGAGGTATCTGAAGCCACCATTGGAGAAGCCACTGAGATACCCAACACTAGTGAAACATCGTTTAAATCCATGAATCTTAATGCATCCTTCTCTAAAGAGTTCCTTAAACCAGAATTCCAGGGAGATAACCTATCAAAGGGAGTTCCTAGGAGCCACTTGGTTGAGGGATTTGACAAGATGATAAGGTTAATCCAGATATATTTCATCTGTGAGGTCAGATTCACTATGACTTACCAATACCACACTAGACTTTTTCTTCACTTCACATGAAAAGACCTCATGAACCTCCTTTTCTATTTATTTATGAGTATTTGGAAAATGATTGACAAGGTCCAATCCAAGTCCAAGGTTGTTGACACAAGTGTTTTTCACTCAGGTTAATTAGGATTCTTGTGATGGAGGAGTTTGTTGGACAACTGAGAGGGGGGGGTGAATCAGTTGTTACTGTGCTTAAACAATTATGCTTCTTTTAAACTCTTGCAGAAACACTAAATCATGATCACAATAATGCAGGGAAATAAACAATGGCACATTCAGCATCAGTCACATATTTGAGAAACACAGAGACAAATATTTCCCGAGGAAACCCAGACAGGGTAAAAACCTCTTTTTCTTTATATGATAAGTAATAGTTACATTCTTTACATTATCATACATATGAGCACCAACTCATAATGAGGCTACAACCTCAGTTTTTGCAAGTTGCAACTTGTTGAGAGCACCGACTCTCTCTGTTTTCTCTAGCACCCACTGGAAGGAAGCACCAACCCCCTGGATTCTCTAGCACCAACTCCCTGGTTTCTCTAGCACCAACTAGAAGGAAGAAACAACTCCCTGATTTCTCTAGCATCAACTAGAAGGAAGCACCAACTCCCTGTGTTCAAGCACCCACTTGAACCTTTGAGGACACCATTCCTCCCTAGCACCTCCCAACCACCCTGAAATATAAATCTTTTCTACAGAAAATTATTACAGTGATATAATGTTCAATAATGGATTACCAGACTCATCATTGTTCTGTTGCATTTCGTTGCTCTGTCTGCCTCACTGCCTTCCTTCTCACCTAACTTGCGCTATATGTTCTTCTGATTTTTATGCTCTGTGCACCATGTCCATTCACTGCACAGTTCCTCTTCTGTTCAATTCAGCTGTTGCACTCTCCTCCTTCTTCACACATGAATCACCTTCAACAACAACAACCACAACAAATCCAACATCAACAACAACCGCTTCTCTTCTCTGTGACAAGTATATATAGATTTTGTGCATCTTGTGCCTACAATATTTTCCATTCCTCTGCATGCTCATACCGTACCAATCTCCTCCACATCTCAAGTTCTCTGTGTGATCATCATCACGACTCTTCAACTTCTCTGGCAGTTCAACTGTGCATTCGACATCACTGGGTGTTATGCTAAGATTCCTCAGCCTCTCTGGAAGTTGAGACTCTTCATCTTCTCTGGCATAGTCGAGCTTATCCTTTCTGTTTCAGTTACAGGCTCCAACCCTCATCTAGCTGTCAATTTCCTCCACGAATCGTCTTCATTCCACTGGAAGATTCCTTGTAACTCTTTAGCTCCTATGGAAATCACACAGAAGTCTCTTCGCATCCTCTGGTAGAAACCATCAATGGTTTCTAGCAGTTACACTGTGAGGATCAACATTAGCCCTCCGATCGTGCTCATTTTCACCTCCATCATTGGATTAACTCTGATGGGTTCTTGTGTTATTTACCCGTTTCGCACTTTCGCAATTCGAAGATTCTACGATGAGACATCTTGAGTCTCCATGTCATGAGCTCCGAAAAGGAGCTTGGCTGCTCTAGCTCCCTCCTCTACATGACCACAGGCAGTGACCTCCGGTTACACCGACAATTCACCTTTTCAGTATTTCAGCATTCGTATGATCCAGTGTCTCGACACTCCCATATGCGATCCCCAAAATTCTGAGGTGGAGCTTATCTACACTAGGTCCTTCCTCCACGTGACCACACACAATGACCACAGGTTGCGCTAAAAGGCACTGTGAACTCATGATCTTCATCGACCCTGATCGACGGTCCATGATCTCGATGAATCAACGGTCCAGATATTTTCGCGATCTCGCATCTCACTGTTCCTTAGATGGAGGTTCTCGTCACTCCACGTTACGATAGGCGAAGCTCTGAGATGGAGATTTTCTGTGCTAGCTCCTTCCTTTATATGACCATGGCCATGACCAAGCACTTGTTCATAACGTGCTTTTCATGATTTCACATTTTGTGAGTCTGGAGATGAGGCATCTCGACTCTCCAAGTCGCAATCCCCGATACCCCGAAATGGTGTGGGATCAACGGTCTCGATCAACACTTGATCTGACGGTTTAGATCATTTCGCGATTTTGGCATTCCTGTGGTGAATGTTCTTGTCACTTCCAAATCCCGATCCATGAAACTCCGACATGGTGTAAATCTGCTGACGTCACATGTGTTAAATAACTGCCACGTGTCACCCTGATTCGTGACTTACATGTGCTTGGAATGTTGAATCAGTCTGACACTTGTCATTACCTGGTTGTGCCACGCGTTCCTAGCTGACCTGGTTTGCTGACGTGAGTTGGATCGATGGTCCAGATGTGATCTTGATTCAACGACTTCAATTAAATCGCAATATCTCATATTGCGAAATCGGGATTCCTGTGGATGATATTACTTGACATCTCCAACTCTCGATCCGCGAAACTCCGAAATGGACTGGAATCAACGGTCCAGATTTGATCTTGATTCAACGGCTATGATTAGGTCGCGATTTTGCATATCGCGAAATCAGGATTTTTGTGAACCCTCTACTCCTTGCACTTTAAAGAACGTGCAGGTTCTCCTCGATCCAACGGTGGTCGGACCCTGTGCTTGGATCTAACACCCGAGATATATCCTCCGTATCTATGCACTCCTCTTGTCTACATTGAGATCTGATGGTCATCGGGAATTCTGAATTGTTGATCCAATGATCACTATTGTTGCTCCTTCCCATTAACACTGTGTTACTGATCATGCTCCTGTACTCAAGCCATCATTGCTGCTGTACTTTCCATCAATGACAAGAATACGCTACCTGTTAAGAATTTGCCAACAATATCCCCCTTTGGCATTGATGGAAACTAAGGCATCTGAACTCTTTTCTCCCCCTTTGAAATCAATGTCAAAGAAGAGACATGCTCCCCCTGAGCTGTTGCAATAATTTTAGGAGGTATCAGATATTAAACCAACACAAAAATCCCCCTAACAAGATGGACGCTTTTAGGTGTGAAACGAAATGACACCCAGCTTTTGTCTGAGATATTCAAACAGTGTCTTGGCTAGGGGTTTAGTAAAGATGTCTGCAATTTGTTCTGTAGTGGGAATGTAATGGACCTGAACAATCTGATTGGTGACCTGCTCTCTCAGAAAATGATATTTTATGGGAATATGTTTGGTCTTGGAGTGGAAGACAAGATTTTTAGACACGCTGATGGCACTAGTGTTATCACAATGAATTGGGATCGGTGCAGTGTATTTTACCTCTAAGTCTGCAAGTGTCTGAATCATCCAAAATACATGAGTGCAACAGGTAGCAGTAGYAATGTACTTTGCCTCTGTGGTTGATAAAGAAATGGAACCTTGCTTTTTACTAAGCCAGGATACTAAGGAGTCACCCAAGAAGAATGCTCCTCCACTGGTGCTTTTTCTCTCATCAACATAGTTTTCCCAATCTGCATCTGAATAAGCAGTCAACTAAAGACTTTGATTTATGGGATACCACAGACTATAAGTCATTGTTTCTTTTAAATACCTGAATATCCTTTTAACAACTTGCAAATGACTCTGTTTAGGTGTAGCATGATATCTTCCTACCATTCCTACTGCATGCATTATGTCTGGGCGAGATGTTGTGATGTACAACAGGATTCCTATCATTGATCGATATGAGGTTTGATCAACATCAGGTGAATCATCATCCTTGCTTAGTTTACATCCAGTTACCATAGGTGTACCCATAGGTTTAGAATCTTCCATTTGAAACCTTTTCATCATTTCTCTTAGATATTTTTCTTGAGAAATGAACATCCCTTTAGGCCTCTGAGTAATTTGCAGACCAAGGAAAAAGGATAGTTCTCCTATCATAGACATTTCAAATTCAGACTCCATGGCAGAAGCAAACCATTGTACCAGTG
>ML777197.1:1535482-1552245 GCA_009831015.1 Picea engelmannii
TCTGATGGGTTCTTGTGTTATTTACCCATTTCACACTTTCACAATTCAGAGATTCTGCGATGAGACATCTTGAGTCTCCATGTCACGAGCTCTGAAAAGGAGCTTGGTTTCTCTAGCTCCCTCCTCTACATGAACACAGGCGGTGACCTTTGGTTACACCGACAATTCACCTTTTCGGTATTTCGGCATTCGTATGATCCAGTGTCTCGACACTCCCATACGCGATCCCTGAAATTCCAAGGTGGAGCTTATCTACACTAGGTCCTTCCTCCACATTACCACACATGGTGACCACAGGTTGCGCTAAAAGGCACTGCGAACTCATGATCCTCATCGACCCTGATCGATGGTCCATGATCTCGATGAATCAACGGTCTAGATCTTTTCGTGATCTTGCATCTCGTTGTTCCTTAGATGGAGGTTCTCGTCACTCCACGTCGTGATAGGCGAAGCTCCGAGATGGAGCTTTTTTATGCTAGCTCCTTCCTTTATATGACCATGGCCATGACCAAGCACTTGTTCATAACGTGCTTTTCGCGATTTCACATTTCGTGAGTCTGGAGATGAGGCATCTCGACTCTCCAAGTCACGATCCCTGATACCCTGAAATGGTGTGGGATCAATGGTCCCGATCAACACTTGATCTAACGGTTTAGATCATTTCACAATTTCGACATTCCTGTGGTGAATGTTCTTGTCACTTCCAAATCTCGATCCACAAAACTCCGACATGGTGTAAATCTGCTGACGTCACATGTGTTAAATAACTGCCACGTGTCACCCTGATTCGTGACTTACGTGTGCTTGGACTGTTGAATCATTCTGACACTTGTCATTACCTAGTTGTGCCACGTGTTCCTAGCTGACGTGGTTTGCTGATGTGAGTCGGATCAACGGTCCAGATGTGATCTTGATTCAACGGCTACGATTAAATCGCAATATCGCATATCGCGAAATCAGGATTCCTGTGGATGATATTACTTGACATCTCCAACTCTTGATCCGCGAAGCTTCGAAATGGATTGGAATCAACGGTCCAGATCTGATCTTGATTCAATGGTTGCGATTAGGTCGCGATTTTTCATATCGCGAAATCGGGATTTTTGTGAGCCCTCTACTCCTTGCACTTTAAATAATGTGCAGGTTCTCCTCGATCCAACGGTGGTCGGACCCTGCACTCGGATCTAATGCCCGAGATCTATCCTCCATATCTGCGCACTCCTCTTGTCTACATTGAGATCTGACGGTCATCAGGAATTCTGAATTGTTGATCCAACGATCACTGTTGTTGCTCCTTCCCATTAACATTGCATTACTGATCATGCTCATGTACTCAAGCCATCATCCCTGCTGTACTTTCCATCAATGACAAGAATACGCTACATGTTAAGCATTTACCAACATAGTTGAAGAAGGGAAACATGTCTTGGGAGGATTTCATTGCCTTTGTACATGTGCAATTAAATGTAGCTTCTACTCCTCAATCTAAGGTGCATAGCCCTCTTCAAACTGATAATGTTGTCCACACAAAAACAAGTAAAAAGAGGAAGGCAAAACACATTGCTAAAGATGATGAGGATCCTAAGGAACAAGAATACGAAGAATGGGGAGATCACCACTCTCCACAAAGTGAATTTTCACCCCAACCATCTCTAGAATTAGTAGAAATCCCCTCATCTAAAACCATAGGAAAAAAGGGAGAAGGTTACTCTTCCCCTCACAAACTACTGCAGTTGAGACTAAATCTAGTAATCCCTTCACCGGGTCATCAGCCAAGAAGGAAACTGACGAAAAAAGAGGTCATAACAGAAGCTCCTATCAACATGAACGATAAGGTTAAAATTGAGATTATTGAAAAATGTATTGAAGCCATAGACATAATCACTCCCTCTGATAACCCTACCTTCAACAGATTGATCAGAAAAATCAAATATGCTAGGAAGGAGGTTTATAACTTGAAGGAAGAAGGGTTGGCTGAGAGGAAAAAGTTGAAGGATCTAATTGTTGAAATAATGTAACTGCGAAGATCATTCTTATTATTTTGTTATTAGATTAAATCCCCATTGTGGATTAATCATGTCATTATTATTATTTTTATTATTAGATTAATCCCCATTGAGGATTAATCAAGTCGGTAATTGTATAAGGACCAAATCCCCTTTTGCGGATTGGTCATCGGACAATTATAATGTACAGAATAAGAAGTTGGCCCCAGTAGTTATAATGAAAGGGCCAGATTAAATTAAAGGTGGATTTATCCACCCAGTGTGAGAGGTCGGCCCAGCCAGATGGTGACTCTTCACACATGCCAGAGTGATATAAATAAGAGGCTAGCGCCTCACTTCTAACACACACTTCACTTGCTCATTCTCTTATGAGGAAAGTTGCTATTTCAAGTTGGTGAGAGGAGAAGAAGGGTGGCGCATCTCTTGGAGGAGGATTTTATGTATTGGTTGAGTTATCTCTTGAACATTGTATAAGCTATTTATCATAAGGAAGTTTTTGCTGGGTTTTCTTCCCCTAGAGGGTTTCCCAGGATAAATGTTGTGTCTCTTGTGGATGTGTATTTCTCAGTGATCTTGTTCTTATTATGATCTTATATTATGAAATGAAAAGAACTATTATATTGGCATAAACATTAACACTAATGGATATGTATTTGGAAACCATTGATCTGGCCAGGTTTACAACAAGGAGATTTCTGCACCTCCATAGGCAGCTTAAGAATTTATACAAACATAATAGATATTTACAATCTCATATCAAAAAGATTAATCCTGATTTGCAGCCTTTCAAGGATGAATTAGCTCAAAGAAATTTGAATGTGTTAGCTCAAGCTGCAACCAAGAGAAGTACCAGACTCATGAGGTGAAGTGAAGTGGCTGAAATAATCTCAATTTTGAAGGTTCTTATCCTTGCATTTTGAAGTTTTGGTGGGAAGTATCATGCTTGCAATTGAATTTCCATTCATAAACCCTATTAGGAGGCTTCTACATGATTATATACCTTTGGAAAAGTTTTTTGGGTATTTTTGGCTCAAACTGCACAAATCAGACAACTATAGGACATTTTGTAGCGCCTGGCACTCCAAAATGATCTACACAGTCAAAATTTGCAACTTCGATGGGAAATATGCTACAAAATGATATACACAGTCGAGCACTGCAAAATTCTTTTTGGAATTCACTGCGAAATCCACTACGAACTGGCTAATACAGTTAGTGCTATAGGATTTGTAGCCAATTCCTGTTTTGATGGGTTTTGAGAGAATCAATGGTTAATCAATGGCTAGTGGAGAATAACACAGATTCTTGGCGCTCAGTTGGAGCTGGACGACAACTGGAAAAAAAGAAAATGTGCTCAAGGGACACCTCACTATACAAATATTATGGTGTTAGGATGATTGCCAACATTTCCCCTTTTTATAACAGTTTTTTTTTCCCACTTGTAGAGATGTAATATTTTCATTTTTTGGTGGAAGAATTCTATGTTAGAGGATCAAGCTCACATTGTATGTTGTAATTCCTTGTTTAGGGTATAAATGTAGCATTAGAATAACATTTTTGGTTTCATATGGTTGAGCATAGACTCCCTTAGTAATGTTTTGATGTAACAGAGCCAAAGTCTATTTTTTATGTATTAGATTTGATAATTTTTTCCTAATAGAAGTCAACTTTCTTTTCCAATCATCTTACTTCTTTCTCACTCTGATTTTCTCATCATTGAATGATTCAATTGATGTATTATATATGTGCTACAATGTATGTTTGATTGTGATGTTGTAATTATTATCAATGTTTTAAATCTTAAATTAAAGAAGTTCTCGTGTCTGAGTTTTTTCCTCACTTGTCTGCTAGTAAGGCCTGATGCTAATAGTAGACTATTCATCCTCCTCATTAAAAAATTTCCATCTACCCACACTTCTCTTTAAATCATTGATTGAAGTTAGCCAAGACCTCACTTTCTTATACATCTTTCTTGGAAATTTCTATGTTTGTGCATTGTTATGATGAGTTTTATCCATTTTGACACTTTATCATAAATTTACCATTACAAACCTATTTGATGGGTACTAGGCTTATCCTTTAGCAGTATGAGGGTGAATATTAGTGCTAACGGAGATGATATTTTAGGTCAAGGGTATAAAGTTTATTTCACCCTTGGACCCATCACAAGGGAATAGATATATATATTCAGTAAGAGCGAATGAAATGGACAATTTATATAATCTGACTGCATGAATGGAGGATTATGTCGAGCCAACAACAGATGGTGTGCTTAGTTGGAGAAGTTTCAGTTTGTGCACATCATATTCAGAAGCTGGTCTAGAGAATTGGCAGCACAGGATGCATGAAGTATCAACTAGAAGATGTTCTCATATAAATCGATCTTTGCGTTGGATTGGCATAGAACTCTATGAACCACCCAGGTACGATGGACTAACTGAGATTAAAGTGTTTACAAAAGCATTTGAATTACAGGTACCTAAACAAAAAAAGTTGTTAGCACTAGATGTCATCTTAAAAGAAACTCCAACTAGATGGTGGGTTGTGCACAGACAAAGTGATAAGTATTGGGAACAATGTAGTCGACTCATACAGATACGCTTTGGACCTAAAGAAGAAGTAAGTGTGCAAAAATAAACAAGAGAAAGTGACCTGATGAATCATGTGGGAAAATGTAGGTCTTTATGGAGCTCGATATCAGAAACAGAATGGACGCACTGATTCATACACACATTGGATACAATCCTGAGGAATTTTATTTAGAATTAGAGACGCGCAGAGAGACAACAAAATGGGAAGGATTGGTCCAAAGATTCAAAGTCATGTTCACATTCGAACATGAATCTCCCTCCATAGAGGCAGCCCTACAGGCCATCCGAACAAAGATCTTCTTGAAGGACAAATTGGTGGAAGAAGATCCCTTAGATAGTGAGCACACAACCAAATTAACGGTCCAGAAGCTATTGGAATGCTATAATGTCACAGAGGAGGAATACGATGAAGGGGAGCCCATGAATTTCCAGGGACTAGAAACAGAAGGCACATGCACAATAGAAGGACACAACTAGTATCTGTCGCATACACACAACTAATAAAAACAAAGAAATTTAACATTGGGACAGCGAAGAACCCTAATTTTGCACACATAGGATACTATTGACATGATGAGACAATTAAGAAAGTGGCAGAATTATTACAAGAATATCATGACTTATTTCCCACTACATTCTCCAAGATGAAAGGGATAACAGGTGACTTAGGGGAGATGAATATTACACTAAAACATGGAGCTAAGACAATATGACATAGATCGTACATGTTGAACCCGAGGTATAAGGAGAAGGTTAAGGCTGAAATCGACAGAATTCTCGATGCTGGAATCATTGAAAAAGTAGAAGAATCTAAATGGATTATCCCTATGGTGGTGCAAGATAAGAAGAATGGAGGGATTAGGATCTGCGTTGACTTAAGGAAGTTGAATGACTCATGATTACATGATCCATTCCCAACACTATTCATTGATGAATTACCTGAGAATGTAGGAGGTCAAGAAGCATATTCGTTCACTGATGGATTATCTAGATACCATCAGATAAAAGTCACGCAGGAGGACAAACATAAAACCACATTTGCAACAGAATGGGGAAGTTATCAATACACGGTGATGCCATTTGGATTAAAGAATGCCCCTACAATGTTTTCTATAGTGTTTCTAGCCACATTCAAAGAGTTCATCCATAAATTTTTGGAAGTGTACTTAGATGATTGGAATGTATTCAGTCTACTACTTGATCATATCAAAGTTCTTCAAATCATGTTAGATCGATGTAAACAATGTCATATTTCGATGAACGTAAAAAAATGCATCTTTCTTTCACCATTCAGAATTCTACTAGGATATATAGTATGCAAGAAAGGCCTATTGGTGGACCCAACCAAGATTGTCCTATTAGCGCCACCGACCTCAGTTATATAGCTACACACAACTTTGGGCCATAAAGAGTATTACAGGAAGTTTATTCAAGGCTATGCACAGATTACAACACCCATGGAAAAGATGATGAAGAAAGAAGTCAAGTTCCAATGGAATAAGGATTTAATGGAAGAAATTATGACGACCCAGGAGAGTGTAGAAGAAAGGTAAATGAAATCCAAAAATGACACAGACACTATGGTATAGAGGTGTCAGGCCACTATCCAAAACTTATACTAGAAAGTACCCGAAGTCCCCCTGGTCCTCGAGGCCACCATGGAGGAACAATTGTTGAATATTGGGGATTTTATGAATATATTCCGAGAGCAGGTCCAAGATCTCCAACAACAAACCACACCAGGCATGCCACATGAGGTGAGAGAGGGTAGACTACGGACGAAAACAATAGTAGTTTCCAACATTAAGAAATTTGAAGATGATTGTGCACACCTTTGCGAGGAAAGCAACAAATTATGGGAATAACTCATGGAGGAACCAAAAATGCAAGATGTAGAGGCCAAACTGCGAGTAGCACAAGAGCAGGCCAATGAGGTGACCGAAAAGGTGACAAATTTTCCACCGGTGGAGCAAATGGCAGCCATTCTAGCGCAACGACAAACATATGTTGAGGTAGAGCAACTAAGGAACCAACAGAAGGTACTACAACAAATACTTGGACCTAGGTAGTAGGAAGCGATCAATATTATTGGAGACTTAGCCACTCTCCAAGAGAAGGTCAAGCAAGTCATGACTGATACAGAGAATAAACTACACGATTTGACCAAGTAGGCCACCGAGGAGATCACAATCAAAGAGGCCACCATTTTCATAGAGGTGGAAACAACTAAGGCTATTACACAACAGTGCATTGCAGCATGTAAGAATAGGAAACATGCTTGAGTGGCTTGACAAAAGCCACATGTGAGTGTTGGGGGCTTGTTGTACAGGCAGTTTTGGATATAATTTTGAGAAGAATATAAGTATGAAGAAATCATGCAGAAGGAAGGATTCACGCAGAATATACAAATGGTGAAGAAGAACGTGAAGGACAAAGATAGCGCAAAGACAAAAGGATAAAGAAAGCGAGTGAGAAAAGGAAGAACAAACGATGATAGTGAGACTTTCCATAAATAGAAAGGACAACAAAAACATTGTATAAAGAACAAGAAGCAAAAGAAAGAAAATATCCAGTTAATTGAAGATGGCTATGCCATGCATTGTAATGGGTTACTTTGGGAAAGATAAGAATAGAGCTTGAAACCCTAGATTTTGGGGTAAAAATATGTAACAGGATTGGGATATAGAGGAGAGAGGACATAAACATATAGATAGAGGAAGATATATAGATGTATGTTTATGTATGTGTGAGAGAATGTGCACGGAAGATAATTGAGGTTATGGAAAGATCATGAATGTAATAGTCAGTTAGTACGAAAGAATATGAATAAAGGAGTTTTGAAAGGATATTGTGTCTTGTGTTCTTACTTGTCTTTATGCATTCATGAATGATGATATACTTCACAGGATGAATTTAGTCTATGAATTGGTTATGATGGAATGTTCATGTATGATTGTGATAGTTTAGGTAATAATCAATAACATACATAAGTTAAGATTGGGAAGAATGATTCACGCCTCAACCTCCCTTTCCCTTACTTCTGCAGAAACCTAGTTCATGCAGCCCCAATATATACCTTGGGTGAGACTTCATCTACGCAAGTAGGTGATGCCAAAAGGGTCGGTGTCTGGAGGGGTTTTTTGGTCACGATCAACTCAAACCTTGGGTCTGATAACCCCTATGTAGACAAGTAGTAGACAACAATATTTCACCAAAACAAAACATGAAATATGAGTTCCTTCAAAGATTCACACATGCCCGATACCAAGGCCAATGTGGTAATACCTCTCGATGCTACAAAAAAATCAACAATCCCTCTTAGTGAGGGAGGTATTCCATCCACCATTACCTGGAAGTAGTTTTGTCTACCACACTGGAAGTGGATCTTCCTTCGATAATGGATCCTCTACCATAGATGCTCCCATTGACACAGAAACAATTCTTGTTGAATGACATAGACCCTTATTGGAAGACATTATGCTCCTAGAAGCCTCCCTCTTCTAAGCTTCCTACATGGATTCCTCAACCTAGGACACCTTCCTGTCAGTCTTGGAACACTCCTCTCTCCCACCTGAACACGAAGGTTGACTTACTTTGGACGACTAACTCTCCTTTTGAGTCTAATAAATCCCTATGAAGTCTAATTTCCTCTTGATAGACTTGGAAGGCTCCTCCTTCCTAGTGGATCCTAAAGGATGACTCCCTCTAAGTCTGCACTACCTTCAGAACTACCTGCTCCTTGTCCTTTGTCACTCTGTTGCTGCTTTCCATCGCTCGCATAGGCTGACCCTTTATCCTATACAGGTTTCTCTCTCTAACTCCAAGAACCACTATGGTGTCTTGGCTATATCATATGAGCATAAACAACATCTGTCCATATCGGAACAAACCCTCATAACCCTTCTGCTCAATCACTAAGACTGAGAGCAAACACTTTCTGATTTTTGGAACCCATAACACATTTGTCACTTACAACACATCTCTTGACTCCATCTAGAATGACATCGTTCCATATCCTTGCACTGCATGCTTGGCACCCATACCAAGTTCCACATACAAATTTGAGTCAGACTCTATGAATCTCTCGAACAACTCATGTGCTCCTATCATATGACACATGGCCCCAGTATCCACAAACTAAGTTCCACCACCGAAAACTTCTCCAGAAAGGGAGGAGACCAATAATAACTCTCTATGAAGCCTATGTACAACCACATCCACCTCTGGTGATGATGATTTTTTATTTCTACTCCCTTTCTTCTGTTGTGGAAACTGTGAAGCATAATGACCATGCGCATGGGCTCAAGAAAATCACGTGACCTTGATAAGGTCCTTCTTCTGCCTCTTCTTTGGAGATACCTCTCTCTCTGTTTCCTTCTAGGAATCATATCATGTACCCTTCCTAGGATGAGCAACTAAGGCTAGGTTCTCATCATCACTACCTCTCTTCTTTCTTTCCTGGACTCTATTCGAGCCTCCTCCTGGATCCAATTGGTCCAAAGTCTATCAAATGGTGGAAAATTCACTTGTGCATAAATCGCCTGCACGAATGGTTCCCAAGACCTGGGAAAACCATTCAATGCCGCATGAAACAACTCTATTTCATCAACTGCTTCACCAATGGATACAAGTTGATCACAAATTTGATTGATTCTCATGAGGTAGCTAACGACTATATATGATTTGGACATCACAATAGATCGGATTTGGTGCCTCAAAATCAACTTATGGATTATATTCCCACTTTGGTATAATCCCACCAAAGCATCATACATATCCTTTGTTTCCTTCTTCTATGAAATATGAGGGATCAAGTGATCCTTCACATAATCCAATAACACCCGCTTGGTCTTCACTTCCATCTTATTATGGGTTTCCAACTCCTGTGGATCATTGGGATATGAAATAACCATCTCAACATAATCTTTGACATAATTCTCTTCCATGCAAAAAAGGAGCCTAGCCTTCCAGGCCCAAAAATTATTGGCCTCTTCCCACCTTTCCTCCACTCTAAGAGTGCCCACCATTGTGACCTTCCCAGAACAAAAACTTTGCAACAACAAAAATATGCATCCACACAAATCTACAACAATTGTTCCTCAAGAGATGACTCCCTCTCTCTCTAGAGCCTATTATTTGATCCCATGTCAAATTTTAAAGGAAATTCAAAGCATACAATTTCATATATGAGAATTACTTCCAAGTGAATTGAAAAAGTAAACTAGGGCTATTATCAATGAATAATTTTACACTGAAATTATGACATAAATCTACAGCAATGGAAACAAAAATATTAGAGAGAAATCATCCATACACATGAGACACATTTTTTTTTTCTATTAAATTTTCCGATTGAGAAATTTAGAGGAAAAAAACAATTCACTCGACAAAAAATAAAATCAACAAAAATCTTGAAAAATTCCCCCAACTTGCAAACATGTTGTATGGTTTACTAACGTCAGTTGTACGACATGTTACGTACCACATGTGCGACTTATTTTGGGAGTACCACATGTGATACCTTCTCTCTCCTTCTGTATGACTGTCTCATAGGTGCAACTTCTCTCTTAGGTTGAAAAACTGAAGAGAAAGAAGGTCCAGAAACCCTAGGCCAGATTTTCCAAAGTGCAAAATATACTTAGCTGAAATTGCCACTCAATCTCCTTGGAACAAGTGTTTACTCACATATGCCAAATCCATAATGTCACAATGATCCTCACATTTCCTCTCCTTTTATAGGAGTCCAAAGTTAGGTTAGAATCCCTTAACTTACTTTAAGGAGACCTTCACTAAACTCAACATTAAATTAGAATTGTTTATTCCTCCATGTGGATGTGAATCCCTAACCAAGCCCCAACTCATTATACAAGGGGTTTTCATCAAAACAAAACATGCAATGTGATTGTCGTTAAAGATTCCCATATGCTCGATACCAAGGCCAATGTGGGAATACCTCCCGAGGCTACAAAAACATCAACACTTTTATCATTTAGATCAATATTCAAACTAATGCATTTGGGGATCCATAATCCATAGAGGACAATGAAACTATTCTAAGAGTGTTCTTGCGGTGAAAGTAGCTATTAGAATAAATTTTCCAAATCTCTTAAACATCCTACTGAAACTGCTAACCCTAACTCTAGAAAATTCTCAATATTTATTGTTGATGTTATAAAATTTTGCTACAACTACTAAAAATTCTCTACACTTGCTGCATACACTAATTCATAAGTGGCTTAACTTGTTCAAAAATTTCTTCTAGCAATTGGATAATACTATACTTGTTGAATTATTTCATAGTGAATTGCTACATTTCCGAGCACTTTATTTTGCTGGTGTTGCAAAGTCCTAATTGTTGTTATAAATTCTAGTGTCTAAAGGGTTATTTTTGCACTCTATGACTTGATAAGTGTCTATATATGTTGCAAGTTGTTTATTGTTTCGTACAGGTACAATGATTGTCTCTTTATCCTTTATCCCTCTCTTAGACCTAGAACTAACTATCAAGTGACCAAGATAGGGGGCGATAGGCTTGGCTAATCTTGCTATTTGATCTCTTGGGGTCATGAGGTAAGCCTGCCTTGTGGTGGACCTAATCCATCACTAAAATGAGATAAGTATCTACTTAGGTAATAGTGGTAGATTCTTCCATAGCTACACAATATTTGGGGATCTTGTGGATAGCTTTTCACAAGTGCAAATCCTGTTATAACAGGTCTGGTTCACATTTTTTAGGTCGACCAATTCGATCGCTGATTCGGTTATGATAACTATGATTTATACCTTATATACATACAAGTTTCTCATATACTCTCCAATGACATATA
Source organism: Picea engelmannii (assembly GCA_009831015.1). Lineage (NCBI taxonomy): Eukaryota > Viridiplantae > Streptophyta > Pinopsida > Pinales > Pinaceae > Picea > Picea engelmannii. The sequence continues at coordinate 1,546,907 of ML777197.1, forward strand.
TTACTTCATTGTGACTTCTATTGATAATATTTTGTGATTGTTCTTACACTTGGTCTTACAATTCACTTGGTATATTTGTGTTCCTCTAATTTCCAAATGATAATATTTTGTGATCGTTCTTACACTTGGTATATTTGTGTTCCTCTAATTTCCAAATGTTGGATTTTGTGTACCATTCATCCTTAATGATGTGGAACACAAGTTGTGGAATCATCAATTGTGAATATCTATTTTATTATAAAAGAATTTTATCCCCTGCATTTCCAAGAAAAAAACAATTTAATGTTCCAATGAACCTATTCTCCTGATTATTTAATGATACTTTAATCATTATTATTGTTATTTTTATCTATATCTCTTTTATTTTACCTAATATTCAGTGTCACTTATCATATTTGTCCATATTTTCTAACATAGGAAACTATGAAGAATACCCAATTTATGTCACTTGCTCAAGCTGGTCAACATGTATTGATTGCATAATCCTTGGTTCTTCATTGTTTCTCATTGCAGTGGTCTGTGTGCTGAATAACCATGTCACACATAGTTTCACTACATGACATTCTCTTTTTTTTTTGTCACACACAGTTTTTGTAGTTGGTTGCTTCCATGTTCTGCGCTAAACCTGATGTGTAATAACCACTTACATTGGTACCAGCCTTTTACTGTCTCTTTGTGTGCACCCCACCATATTGCAGGTGTTTCCTTGAGTGCTATATCCACATATAAGAGCATCTGATTTTCTAACATTTCATCTTCATATCGTGTTAAGAATGCTTCTATGTCATTCACCCCATGGAAGCTTGGAGGTTCCCTTATATCCGTACCTACCCATATTACTGTGTGGTCTATTCTTGTGCATATTTTTGTGGAGACTTCGTGTAACCTATGCTACAAGTTCTCTAAGCCTATATCTGAGTCTAATTCACATGGCGTGATACTTCTCCAACTAAGTATCCCATCTGCAGTCGGGTTCACATAATCTTCTTCTCGTGTGGTTCTTTTGTACAACTAGGGTCTAAGCAAGTAAGTTATACAAACCTTTCCCCTTCTGATGGATCCAATGGAGCAATGAATCTGTATTCCCCTGAATCAAATGTCATATTCCTTGTTTTTAAGTTGATTATGGCCTGATTCGTGAACGCCCAATCCAAGCCAAGCAATGTCAGATATGTGTTGCGCTATCCACTATCTCTATTACTTCGAAATCGACTTTAGTGCGTAATCCATAGAGATCTATTGTCACCCCTTTTAGTCTTCCAATTGGTAGAACTATGTGTTGATTTGCTAGTTTCAGCTGAACCGGTGAATATCCTAATGTGGGATATCCCATACATTTCCATGTCTTCTTGGGTAGCACATTTACTTCATATCCTAAATCCAGTATAATATCTCCCATGTTGAAATCTCCAATGTTGGCATTCATTCTGAATTCTCTTCTTGTTCTCCTCCTTGTATGAAGATGATTAATTGTTTTCTTTTATATCTTTCCTTTTGCCTCTATGCTACATATTTCTAGCATATTTTGTAATACTTTAATAGAGGATGGATTGTTTAGTAGTTTAACATAGGATTTCAAAATACCTTTAATCATACTTACTTTTCCCAGGGGTTGTGCTTCTTTGGTGTGATCCATCGATGGAGGCATATCGTATGTTGATACTTATTTATTATGTTGTTTAGTTGATGTCGATGAAATGTTTGTATTCATGAATTCTTGTCTAGCCTGCTTGAATATCTCCTTTTATTTTTGCGCATCAAACTACTTATTTTGTTCGTTATTCTTCTTCACCCATTGGTGTTGTGTTGGATATTGTCTTACTGCGTCGTTTCATGTCTTAGCTCCTCCTTGTGTAACTATGTTGATGTTTCTTCCTTCATCCCTTACTTCCACCGAAATCCACTGAACATTCTGATTGTTTTGATTTATTTTTCCTGGATCTCCCCCAATAGTGTAGGACATTCTTTCGTGTCATGATCTAATGCCTGACAATACATACACGTCGCGAGTGGAAGTGGGAATTCTCTTTCATAGTGTCTCGGTTGTTGACAGTTGTGGAATACCACTGGTCCTCTACCTCTTCCAAAGCCTCCTCTTGCTCTTCCTCCACACCTGTAACCAACTTGATATCCTCATGGTGCATTATACTGGGGCGCCTGCTTATACTGCGAGGGATTATAGTGTGGTTGCGCAGTATTGTACTGTGGTTTCACATTAGTGTATTTTTGTTGCACAATGTTATAATGTTGTTGTGCAGTTTTATATGGGGTTGGTACTTGGTTAAATTGTGGTTTGGCTTGCCCGATCATCCCTTTTGCCTGCACCCTGTAAGCATCTGATGTTCTTTCCCTCATGAGGTCCATGGTCCTGTAATATTTGTCATCATGGCCTACTGACTTGCAAAAGTTGCAATATGAACTCTTAGGTATTGTCTAGTACTTTTCCATCATTGGGAAGTGATATCGATCATTCCTCTGTTTCTTACATATCTCACACCATAGTCCTCTTGTTGGCAACGGTTTTGGCATTCATGTTTCCATGTACTGCGCGAATGTTGGACATTCGTTCTTATGGTGTCCTTCTATAGGACATGTGGTAAACCAAATGACTTCTCTTTTGTCCTTACCTTTGTTCTGGTTTAGCTAGAATGTTAAGTTATTCAGATCCTCTTTCAGCTCCTCTATGGATGGAACTATCTTCTGATATTTGTTCGCTTCCAGTTGTAGGGCTTCCTGTAGAGCCTCTGCCTATATATGAAACTTTTGTTGTTGCAAAGGGTATTTCAAGTGTGCTAGCAATGAATTGACGAACACATGTCGATGTTGCATATCTGTCATGACATACTTTATCTTTCCCTTCAATCATTTGAATATCTGGTCAATCTCACATACATATTCTTATGGTTTCTATCTAATATCATCTCATTCATGTATTGATCCTCTGAAATAGGCTTATGGAATTAATTTATCAATAGCTTCTTGATATCTCCAATCATTCTGCTTGTCCCTGGCGGACTGTTTGCAGCTAAACTCATCTACCAATCTAGTGCACGATATCTTAGCATGATATCTAACTGCGCAAGTTTAGTGTCCTCATTTGTGATATGTTTTTCTTCCCATATCTATTCACAAATAAACAGGTTCTTCTCAGAGTCCTTCGATGCCTCTCCTTTGAATTCTGGTAACTTGATGGTGGGATCATGTCCTGCCATCCTGAATGTTGAACTACTACCTCCCCGTGGTGTAGATACTTGACTAATGCTTCCTTAAATGGTTCCCCCAGTTGTCATTCCTTGTGTAGAGGTACTTCCTGATGTATTCCTTCTCCCACAATTTGGTTGTCTAAATGGTGGTGTTCTTCTTGGTGTATTAGTCGCACATGAGTTTATGGGTTCCACATTGACACTGAATTGGACAAGAGTGTTTCCTTCTATTCCTTCTCTTGGACATATTGTCTTCCTTTCCTATGTCGTGCGTATGATTTTCTCAATATTCTCCACAGCCCGGAGATCCTCTACCTCTTCTTCATCACTCTCCAATCCCTCCCTCACAACTACGACTCTCTTCTTGGTGTTCACTTTATATTGGTAGGGTACTCCACTACGCATTCTTCCAGATGTTGCCATGATCCGTTTGATCTGGTCTTTGTCCATCATGATTGGCTCCAAGGCCTCCTCCTTCTTTCCTTTATTCATTTCTCCTTCTTCTGTTAGTGCTTCCCCCCTTCCCCCATGCACGCAGAGAAGTTTATTTGTCTGAATCCATTGCCATTACACCTTTGTTATATAGTAATATCTTAATAGAAGTATATAATGATGTGATATACCTACCTCGAGGTCCCTTCTTTAACTCTTGTTCTACCACACTATAAGACTTCGTTGTATCTATTTCAAATTCTGTGATAAATCCTACAACAATGTTATCTAACCATAAATCTACTGCACATATAAATTTATTATCAACTTGTTGTAACTGCATGTTCTCTACCAGATTCTACTCTAGTTGTCTAATCCGATTTGTAATATGGTTGTCTTTAAACCTTTTTATCCACTCCTACAACACATGCGGGAAATCATAGAAAAATACTTCATCCAAGTCGTTGAATACATACTTGTCCAGATATTTGTGCGGTGTCAAATTCAGGTTACTGTTATCTTTCTACGCAAACTCTAGCTCTTTTGTTTTCAACCAGATATTTGTCTCTGCTTTCATTGGATTCCATGGTCTCAATGTTAAGCCATAATATTGGCTCATTACCCCTTAATTGGGGCATATTATATTAGTAATGTTATTTTATTTATGTCGGATTTAGGCCATTAGTTGTAATTATACCTCCTAGTCTCCTATATATACCAAGGAGACATTTTCATTTTGAATCATCTTGTAGTTGAACATTTAAGTGGGGTAAAAGGAGGTTTCCCCCTAGAAGAGGCTTATTATCTGAAATTCTCTCTTTTTCAAGGCGTTGAGTACTTTTTCTGAGGATTTTCTATGCTATATTGATATTTGGTTCTTAACATATGGTATTAGAGCTCAAGGTCTTGGGGTTTCGCTGCTACATCTAAGACACCTTGGAATTTTCGCTATAACTATTTTTTTACAATGTTTCAGAAGGAACGGCTTAGCGGATATTTAGTATATGGATCAAGGTACGTTGGGTTCAAAATTTATCTCATGAGGCCTTTTACTTTTGGAGATACAACCTGTACAAGATAGGGTTCTGGAATCATCCTGAACTGAGTCATTGCGGAATTTTTGATATAAAATATTTTCTGTAATGTTTCAGACCCTACACTCTAGAGTATATTTACAGAAATTAGTAAGGTATCTGTGATAAAAATTTTAGCTTCTGGGTCATCTTAAATTTGTAGATACACCCTGTGTAAGATAGCGTATCTGACTAGTCTCAAGAAGGTGTTCCAGGTAAGACAATCATAACTTATTCCTAGAGTATCCAAATTGCATGGGACTGGTTTCATTGGATCTTGGACAGTTTGTAGTATTTCTAGTGCGATTTTCAGAATTTGATATCAATTATTTTGTGTGGGGCACACTATTTAAGTGAGATCTCCTGGAAAGGACAAAAATTGACAAGTTGTGGGGAAGTTACCGTAAATTCCACTTGGCACATCCAATTTTGATCATACCTGTGGAATTGTAGAGAATACATATTAGAGAAATACATCAAAGAAAGTCTCATACCCAGAAGGGCCGAAACTTGGGAGATACAACAGAAGAAATATTGTCTAGCAGAACCACCTCAAAATCAAGGTTCAAAAGTGATACTTGGCCAACATGCCACCCAAAAAGGGAAATTCTACACCAAATAAGCCTCCAGA
>ML777197.1:1565751-1657405 GCA_009831015.1 Picea engelmannii
GGCCTAAAGCCGACATAATTAAAATAACATTACTAATCTAAATTACAACTAATGGCCTAAAGCCGACATAAATAAAATAGAATTACTAATCTAATATGCCCCAATTAAGGGGTAATGAGCCAATATTAGGGCTTAACACTCTTCCCCTCACCAACTATTGCAGTTGAGACTAAAGCTAGGAATCCCTTCATTAGGTCATCATCTAAGAAGGAAACTGCTGAAAAAAGAGGTCATAACAGAATCTCATGTCAAGAGGAAGGATAAGGGTAAAATTGAGATTGTTGAAAAACATATTGAAGTCAGACATAACCACTCCCCCTGAGAACCATACCTTCAAAATATTGATCAGATAGCTCAAAGATGCTAGAAAGGAGGTTTCTCACTTGAAGGAAGAAGGGTTGGATGAGACGAAAAAGTTTAAAGATCTAATGGATATGTATTTGGAAACCATTGATCTGGCCAGGTTTACAGCAAGGAGATTTCTGCACCTCCATAGGCAGCTTAAAATTTTATACAAACATAATAGACATTTACAATCTCATATCAGGAAGCTTAAACTAGATTTGCAGCCTTTCAAGGATAAATTAGCTCAAAGAAATTTGAATGTGTTAGCTTAATCTTCAACGAGGAGAAGTATTGGACTAAGGAGGTGAAGTGAAGTGTTTGAAAGAATCTCAATTTTGAAGGTGGTTATCCTTTCATTCTAAAGTTTTGGTGGGAATTATCATGCTTGTACCTGAATTTTATTTCATACCCCCTATTAGGAGTCTTCTACAAGCTTATATACCTTTGGCAAAGGTTTTTGGGTATTTTTTGGCTCAAACTGCACAAATTAGACAACTATGGGAAATTTCATAGCGCCTAGCGCTGCGAAATGATCTGCACAGTCAAAAGTTGCAACTTCACTGCGGACTCTGCTATGAAATGATCTACATAGTCGTGTGTTGCAAAATTAGTTGTGGAATTCGTTGTGAAATCCACTACAAACTGTTTGATACATTTAGTGTTATAGGATTCGTTGCCAATTCCTGTTTTGATGGGTTTTGAGAGAATCAATGGTTACCATATGGCTAATGGAGCATAGCACATATGCTTGGAGGTTAGTTGGAGCTAGAGGACACCTAGAAACAAAGGAAATGTGCTCAAGGGACACATCACTATGAAAATATTATGGTGTTAGGATGGTTGCCAACATTTCCCTTTTTTATAGAATTTTTTTTTCCACTTGTACAGATGTAAGATTTTCAATTTTTGGTGGAAAAATCCTATGTTAGAGGATCAATCTCACATTGTACATTTTCATTCCTTGTTTAGGCTATAAATACAACATTAGAATAAAATTTTTGGGTTTGAATGGTTGAGCATAGACTCCATTAGTAATGTTTTGATGTAACATAGCCAAAGTATGGGTTTTATGTATGAGATTTGAGAAATGTTTCCTAATAGAAGCCAACTTTATTTTCCAATCATCTTAATTCTTTCTCACTCTGATTTTCTCATCATTGAATGATTCAATTGATGTATTATAGTTGTATTACAATGTATGTTTTATTGTGATGTTGTTGTAATTATTATCAATGTTTTAAATCTTAGATTAAAGAAGTTATTATATCTGAGCTTTTTCCTCACTTGTCTTCTAGTAAGGCCTCATGCTAATAGTAGAATATTCATCCTCCTGATTAAAAAATTTCCATCTATTGACACTTCTCTTTGAATCATTGACTGAAGTTAGCCAAGAACTCACTTTCTTATACATATTTCCTGGAAATTTCTATGTTTGTGCATTGTTATGCCGAGTTTAATCCATTTTGACACTTTATCATAAATTTACCATTACAAAACTATTTTATGGGTATTGGGCTTATCCTCTAGCAGTCTGAGGGTGACTCTCAGTGCTAACAAAGATGATATTCGAGTTTGGGGATATAAAGGTTATTGCACCCTTAGACCCATCAAAAGGGAAGAGAGATATAGAGTCAGTAAGAGCGAATGAAATGGACAATTTATATAATTTGACTGTGTACATGGTAGATTATGTCGAGCCAACAACATATGGTGCACTTAGTTGGAGAAGTTTTAGTTCATTCACATCATTTTCATAAGTTGGTCTAGAGAATTGGCAGTAGAGGATGCATGAAGTATTAACACATTGGATACAATCTCAAGGAATTGTATTTAGAATTGGAGATGCACGGAGAGAATAACATGGGAAGGATTGGTCCAAATATTTAAAGTCACGTTCAAATTTGAACATGAATCTCTCTCCATACAGGAATCCCTACAGGCCATCCGAACAAAGATCTTCTTGAAGGATGAATTGGTGGAAGAAGATCCCTTAGATAGTGTGCACACAGCCAAATTAACAGTCCATAAGCTATTGGAATGCTATAATGTCACGGAGGAGGAATACGATGAAGGGCACTCCAAGAATGTCCATGGAAAAAAAATAGAAGGCACACTCATAGTAGAAGGACCAGAGATGGTATCTGCCACATACATACAATTAATAAAAACAAAAGAAAGTCAACATTGGGACAATGAAGAACCATAAGTTTACACACATAGGATACTATTGGAATGATGAGACAATTGATAAACTGGCAGAATTATTATGAGAATATCATGACTTGTTTCCCACTACATTATCCGAGATGAAAGGGATAACAAGAGACTTAGGGGAGATGAAGATTCCACTAAAACCTAGAGCTAAGCCAATATGATAGAGACTGTACAGCTTGAAACCGAGGTATAAGGAGAAGGTTAAGGCTGAACTCGATAAAATTCTCGATGATGGCATCATTGAACTAGTAGAATAATCAGAATGGATTATCCCTATGGTGGTGCAGGACAAGAAGAATGGAGGGATTAGGATCTGCATCGACTTAAGGGAGATAAATGACTCATGATTACATGACCCATTCCCAACACCATTCACTGATGAAATACTTGAGAATGTAGGAGGTCAAGAAGCGTATTCGTTCACTGATGGATTATTTGGGTACCATCAGATACAAATCGTGCAAGAGGACAAACATAAAACCATATTTGTGATAGAATGGGGAAGTTGTCAATACATGGTGATGCCATTTGGATTAAAGAATTCCCCAACAATGTTTTCTAGAGTGTTTGTGGCCGCATTCAAAGAGTTCATCCATAAATTTTTGGAAGTGTATTTAGACGATTGGATTGTATTCAGTATACTATAGGATCATATCAATTTTTTGTGGCTCATGTTAGATCGATGTAGACAGTTTCATATTTCGCTAAAGTTAAATAAATGCATCTTTCGTGCACCATTCATAATTCTACTAGGACATATAGTATGCAAGAAAGGCATATTGGTAGACCCAGCCAAGATTGTCATTAATATGGAATTAGCATCGCAAAACTTAGTTAGACAGCTACGCACAACTTTAGGCCATACAGGTTATTACAAGAAGTTTATTCAAGGCTATGCACAGATTACAACACCCATGGAAAAGATAATGAAGAAAGAAGTCAAGTTCCAATGGAATGAGGATTTCCAAAAGGATTTGGAAGAAAAAGTGGAAGAAATTCTGAAGACTGAGGAGAGTGTAGAAGAAACGGAAATAAAAGACAAAAAGGATAAGGATGACGTAGACGCTATGGTACAGAGGAGTCGAGCCATTGTCCAAAAGTTATACCATAAAGTACCCGAAGTCCCCCTGGTCCTCGAGGCCACCATGGAGGAACAATTGTTGAATATTGGGGATATTATGAATAGATTCTGAGAGCAAGTCTACGATCTCCAAAAATAGACCACACCAAGCACACCACCTGAGGTGAGAGAGGATAGACTACGAATGCAAACAATAGAAGTTTCCAACATTAAGAAATTTGAAGATGAGTGTGCATGCCTTTGCGAGGAAAGCGCAAAAGTATGGGAAGAACTCATGGAAGACCCAAAAGTGCAGGTTGTAGACGCCAAACTGTGAGCAAGGCAAGAGAATTCCTATGAGACGACCGAAAAGGTGATAAAATGATGGAAGGTTTACAGTTGGGAGTAAGCTTGTCATTAATGGAAAGATTAGAAAGGACAAAGATCAGGGATGGCAAAGAACAGCGATGGAAAGAATAGTGAAATCGCGAAGCAGCGAAATTGCGAAGCGACGAAATCACAAAGTAGCAAAATCACGAAGTGGCGAAATCGTGAAGCAGCGAAATCGCGAAGCAACGAAATAGTGCAGCAGGGAAATCAAGAGAAGATTTGGGCCATAGGATCTGGGGTATCTACGAAGGCTCAATAGCCGTTAGATATGGTGAAGCTGAAAAGAAAATAAGTCCAAGAGTCATCCAACTCTCCAAAGCTATGAAGGAATCCTGACCATCCATCGAGGACAGTTGTGGACCGTTGATCAAGAGGATGCGTGGTGAAAGATAAGAGCACCACAAAGCTCCATCTCGGAGTCTCGCCTATCGCGACTTGGAGTGATGAGAATCTCCATCTAAGGATCAACGAGATGCGAGATCACGAAAAGATCAGGACCATCAGATCACCAAGAACGAGGATCATTGATCTGAGCTCCATCTCGGAGCTTCGCCTATCGCGACTTGGAGTGACGAGAATCTCCATCTAAGGATCAACGATATGTGAGATCACGAGAAGATCAGGACCATCAGATCACCAAGAACATGGACCGTTGATCTAAGCTCCATCTCGGAGCTTCGCCTATCGCGACTTGAAGTGAAAAGAACCCACATCTAAGGAACCGCGAGATGCGAGATGGCGAAAAGATCAGGACCGTTAGATCACCTAGAACGTGGACCGTCGATTTGAGCTCCATCTCGGAGTTTTTCCTATCGCGACTTGGAGTGACGAGAGCCTCCATCTAAGGAACAGCGAGATGCGAGATCGCGAAAATATCTGGACCATTGATTCATCGAGATCGTGGACCGTCGATCAGGGTCGATGAAGATCATGAGTTTGCAGCGCCTTTTAGCTTAAACAGTGATCACTGCATGTGGTCACGTGGAGGAAGGACCTAGGGAAGATAGGCTCCGCCTTGGAATTTCAGGGATCGCGTCTGGTATGAATGTTGAAATACCGAAAAGGTGAAATATCATTGTAATCCAATGGTGTAGATGAAACAGAAGGATATCAGAGGGCTATTGTTGCACGTCACAGTGTAACTTCCAGAAACCACTGATGGTTTCTACTAGAGGACTCGAAGACACTTCAGAGTGATTGACAGAGAAGATGAAGAGTCTCTGGGAATCTTCAAGAGGGATGAAGATGCTCGTGGAGGCGATTGACAGCTGGATGAGCATTGAAGCCTGTAACTGGAACAGAGAAGGTGAGCTCATCTGTCACAAAGAAGACGAAGAGTCTCAACTACCAGAGAGGCTGAGGAATCTTAGCATAGCATACAATGATGTTGAACGAGTGGAAAAATGGCCAGAGAAGCTGAAGAGTCATGATGATGATTAGACAGAGCACTCGATTTGTGGAGGATATCAATGCGGTGTGAGTATGTAGAAGGATTGTGTGCATTGCATGCACAAGGTGCACAAAAGCTATAAATACATAGTACAGAGAAGGGATTGGGTTGTTTTTGTTGTTGAGATTGCGATGGATGTTGTTGAAGGTGATTCATGCATGAAGAAGGATCAGAGTGCAGCAGCTGAAAAGAACAGAAGAAGAACTGTGCAGTGAATGGACATGATTCACAGAGCATAAAAGAAGAAGAACAGAATGAGCAGCGGATGCATGCTAGAAGCAGAAAATCTTGCAGAATAGTGATGAGACTGGTAAGTTGTTATTGAACAATATATCGTTGTAATAGGTTTCAGTATTTCATATTCATAATCCAGGGAGGTTGGGAGGTGCTAGGGAGGACTGGTGTCCTCAGAGGTTCAAGTGGGGGCTTGAACACAGGGAGTTGGTGCTAGAGAAACCAGGGAGTTGGTGCTTCCTTTTAGTTGGTGCTAGAGAAACCATGGAGTTGGTGCTTCCTTTTGGTGGGTGCTAGAGAAAAACAGAGAGTTGGTGCTCTCGGAAAGTTGCAGCTTGCAAAATAGAGGTTGTAGCCTCAGAATGAGTTGGTGCTCATATGTATGATAATGTAAAGAATGTAAATAATACTTATCATATAAAGAAGAAGAGGTTTTTACCATGTATGGGTTTCCTTGGGAAATATCTGTCTCTGTGTTTCTCATATATGTGACTGATGTTGAATGTGCCATTGTTCATTTCCCTGCATTAGATCATCATTGAGTGCCTTGTAAATATTTTAAAAGAAGCATAATTGTTTAAGCACGGTAACAACTGATTCACCCCCCCTCTTAGTTGTTCAACATAAAATTCCCACCGATCGAGCGAAGTGTAGCCATTCTGGTGCAGCGATAAGCATATGTTGAGATAGAGCGACTAAGGGAACATCAGAAGGTCCCGCAAAAAAGAATTGGACCTATTCAGGAGGAAGTGGTCAAGATTATTAGAGACTTATCCACTCTCCAAAAGAAGCTCAAGCAGGTCGTAGCTGATACAGAGAATAAACTGCATGATTTGACTGAGTAAGAAACCAAGGAGATCACAATCAAAGAGGCCACCATTGTCACAGAGGTGGAAACAACTAAGGCTATGACACAACAGTTCATTTAGCATGGAAGAATAGGAAACATTATTGAGTGGCTCGGGACAAGACACATGTGAGTGTTAAGGGCCTGTTGGACAGACAATTTTGGATATAATTTTGAGAAGAATATAAGTATGAAGAAATCACGCAGAAGGAAGGATTCGCGTAGAAGATACAAAGGTCGTAGAAGGACGTGAAGGAAGGATATAGTGTAAATACAAAAGGATAAATCAAGTGAGCGAGAAAAGGAAGAAAAAACGATGATAGTGAGACTTTCCAAAAATAGAAAGAACAACAAAAAAGTTGTATAAAGAGCAAGAAGAAGAAAGAAAGAAAATAGCCAGTTAATTGAACATGACTATGCCATGCATTGTAATGGGTTATTTTTGGAAAGATAAGAATAGATCTTGAAACCCTATATTTGGGTAAACATATGTAATAGGATTGGGATATAGAGGAGAGAGGACATAAACATATAGATAGAGGAAGAGATATAGACGTATGTGTATGCATGTGTGAGAGAATGTGCATGGAAGAGAACTGAGGTTATGGAAAGATCATGAATGTAATAGTCAGTTAGTATGAAATAATATGAAAAAAGGATTTTAGAAAGGATATTGTGTCTTGTGTTATTACTTGTATTTATGCATTCATGAATTATGATATACTCTGTAGGATGAATTTAGTCTATGAATTGGTTATGCTGGAATGTTCATGTATGGTTATGATATTTTAGGTAATAATCAATAACATACATAAGTTAAGATCAAGAAGAATGATTAATGACTCAACCTCCCTTTCCCTTACTGCTGCAGAAACTTGGTTCTTCCATCCCCAATATATACCTCAGGTGATACTTCATCTGCACAAGCAGTTGATGCTGAAAGGGCCAGTGTCTTGAAGGTTTTTTTGGTCATGATCAACTCGAACCTCAGGCCTGATAACCCCTACGCAGAAAAGTAGTATCCAACAAGCTTTCACCAAAAACAAACATACAATATGAGTGTCGTCAAATATTCGTACATGCCTGATACCAAGGCCAATGTGGGAATATCTCTCGATGCTACAAAACAATAAACACTCTCTCTTAGTGAGGGAGGTATTACATCCACCATCACCTAGAATTAGTTATGTCTCCCACACTAGAAGTGGCTCTGCCTTCGATAATGAATCCTCTACCATAGCTTCTCCCATTGACACAGAAACAATTCTTGCTGAATGACATGGACCCTTATTGGAAGACACTCTTCTCCTAGAAGCCTCTCACTTCTAAGCTTCCTACATGGATTCCTCATCCCAGGACACCTTCCTGTCGATCTTGGAAGGCTCTTCTCTCCCACTTGAACATGAAGGTTCACTTCCTTTGGACGACTAACGCTCCTTCTGAGTCTTCTAAGTCCCTATGAAGTCTAATTTCCTCTTGAAAGACTTGGAAGACTCCTCCTTCCCACTAGATCCTGAAGGTCGACTCCCTCTAAGTATGCACTACCTTCGGAACTACCTGCTCCTTATCCTTTGTCACTCTATTGTTTCTTTCCATCACTTGCATAGGCTGACCCTGTATCCTATACAAGTTTCTCTCTCTAAGTCCAAGAACGATTGTTGTGTCTAGGCTATATCCTCTTGGAATAAACAACATTTGTCCATATCGGAACAAAACCTTATAACCCTTCTCCTCAATCGCTAAGACTAAGAGCACACTCTTCCCAAGTTTTGTCACCCATAACACATTTGTCACTCACAACACATCTCCTGCTCCATATGGAATGACATTGTTCCATATCCTTACACTGCATGCTTGGTACCCATACCAAGTTCCACATAAAAATTTGATTCAGACTCTATGAAGCTCTCAAACAACTCCTATTCTCCTATAATACCATGGCCCTACTATTTACAAACCAAGTTCCACCACCGAAAACTTCTCCAGAAAGGGAGGAGACCAATCAGAACTCCTTGTGAAGCCTATATACAACCACATCCATCTCTGGTGATCATGATTTTTTCTTCCTACTCCATTTCTTCTGTTGTGGACACTGTGAATCATAATGACCATGCTCATGGGCGCAAGAAAAACACTTAAGCTTGATAAGGTCCTTATTCTTCCTCTTCTCTGGAGATGCCTCTCTCCCCGTGTCCTTCTAGGAACCATATCATATTCCCTTCCTAGGATGAATATCTAGGTCCAGGTTCTCATCATCGCTACCCCTGTTCTTTCCATTCATGGACGCTATATGAGCCTCCTCCTAGATGCAATTGGTCCACAGTCTGTCAAATGGTGGAAACTTCTCTCTTGCACAAATCCCCTGCACAAATGGTTCCCAAGACCTGGGAAAACCATTCAATGCCATATTCACCAACTATGTGTCATCAAATGCCTCACCAATGGCTACAATATGATCATGAATCTCATTGATCCCCATGAGGTAGCTAACGACTATATCTGATTTGGACATCTCAACAAATCAAAGTTGGTGCCTCAAAATCAAATTCTATCTTGTATTCCCACTTTGGTATAATCCAACCAAATAATCATACATATCCTTTGTTGTCTTCTTCTATGAAATATAAGGTATCAAGTGATCCTTTACATAATCCAATAACACCTACTTGGTCTTCACTTCCCTCTTCTTATGGGATTCCAACTCCTGTGGATCATTGGGATATGAAATCACCATCTCAACATAATCTTTGAGATCATTCTCTTCCAAGAATAAAAGGATCCTAGCCTTCCAGGCCTGGAAATTACTGGCCTCTTCCCACCTTTCCTCCACTCTAAGAGTTCCCACCATTGTGACCTGCCCAGAACAAAAAAATTGCAGCAACAAAAATCTGTAGCCACACAAATCTGCAGCAACTGTGCCTCAAGAGATGACTCCCTCTCTCTCTAGAGCCTATTCTTTGATCCCATGTCAAATTTTAAAGGAAATTCAATGCATACAATTTCATATCTGAGAATTAATTCCAAGGGACCTCAAAAAGTAAACTAGGGTTGTTATCACTGAATAATTCTACACTGAAATTATGACAGAAAATTACAGAAGTGGAAACACAAATATTAGAGAGAAATCATCCATACACATGAGATACAATTTTTTTTTTCTATAAAATTTTCTAATTGAGAAATTCTGAGGACAAAAAACAGTTCGCCCAACAAAAAATTAAATCAAGAAAAATACCGGAAAATTCCCCCAACTTGCAAACATGTTGTACAGTTTGATAATGTTAGTTGTACGACATGTTTTGTACCACATGTGCAGCCTGCTCTGGGCATGCCACACATGCGAACTCCTCTCTCCTTCTATACAACTATCCCATAGGTGCAACTTCTCTCCTAGGTTGAAAACCTGAAGAGAAAGAATTTCCAGAAACCCTAGGCTAGATTTGCCAAAGTGCATAATTTACTTAGCTGAAATTGCCACACAATCTCCTTGGCACAATTGTTTACTCACTTATGCCAAATCCATAATGTCACAATGATATTTCACAATGATCCTCACATTTCCTCTCCTTTTATAGGATTCCAAAGTGAGTTTAGGATCCTTTAACTTACTTTAAGGATCCCTTCACTAAAATCAGCATTAAATTAGAATTGTTTATTCCTCCATGTGGATGTGAAGCCCTAACCAAGCCCCAACTCATTATACAAGGGGTTTTCACCAAAACAAAACATGCAATGTGAGTTCCATCAAATATTCCCATATGCCCGATACCAAGGCCAATGTGGGAATACCTCCCTATGCTACAATAACATCAACACTTTTATCAGTTAAATCAGTCTTCAAACTAATGCATTTGAGACTCCATAATCCCTAGAGGACAATGACACTAGTCTAAGAGTGTTCTTGTGGTGAAAGTAGCTATTAGAATCAATTTTCCAAATCTCTTAAACATCCTACTAAAACTGCTAACCCTAACTCTAGCAAACTCTCAATATTTCTTGTTGATGTTATAAAAGTTTGCTACAACTACTGAAAATTGTCTACACTTGTTGCATACACTCATTCATAAGTGGCTTCACTTGTTCAGAAATTGCTTCTAGCAATTAGATAATTAAATACTTGTTGAATTCTTACTTTTTGTAGTGAATTGCTACATTTCCGAGCACTTTATTTTGTTGGTGTTGCAAAGTCCTAATTGTTGTTATAAATTAAGTTTACTATTGTAATTTGCAACAACCATAACATTTATTACTTGTCCAATATGTAAAGGGTTATTTTTGCACTCTATAACTTGATAATTTTCTATATATGTTTCAAGTTGTTTATTGTTTCGTACATGTACACCACTTATCTCTTTATCCTTTATCCCTCTCTTAGACCTAGACCTAACTAGAAGGTGACCAAGATAGGGGGCAATAGGCTTGGCTAATCTTGTTATTTGATCTCTTGAGGTCACGAGGGAAACTTGCCTTGTGGTGGACCTATTCCATCACTAAAATGAGAGAAGTCTCTACTTAGGTAACAGTAGTAGATTCTTCCATAGCTACACAAGATTTGGGGATCTTGTGGAGAGCTTTGCACAAGTACAAATCCTGTGATAACAGGTCCGGTTCATATTTTTTAGGTCGACCGATTCGATCACCGATTCGGTTATGATAACTATGATTTATACCTTATATACAGACAAGTGTGTCATATACTCTCCAATGGCATATATTACTTCATTGTGACTTATGTTGATAATCTTTTGTGATTATTCTTACACTTGGTCTTATAACTCACTTGGTATATTTGTGTTCCTCTAATTTCCAAATGATAATCTTTTGTGATTGTTCCTATACTTGGTATTACAATTCACTTGGTATATTTGTGTTCCTCTAATTTCGAAATGTTGCCTTTTTTTTACCATTCATTATTCATCCTTAATAAGGTGGAACACAAGTTGTGGAATCATCAATTGTGAATATCTATTTTATTAACAAATAATTTTATCCCCTGTATTTCCAAGAAAAAAACAATTTAATCTTACAATGAACCTATTCTCCTGATTATTTAATGATCCTTTATTCATTCTTACTGTTATTTTTATTTATCCCTCTTTTATTTTACCTAATATTTAGTGTCACTTATCGTATTTGTCCATATTTTCTAACACATGAAACTATGAACACTACCCAATTTATGTTACTTGCTCAAGTTGGTCAACATGTATTGATTGCATAATCCTTGGTTCTTCATTGTTTCTCATTGTAGTGGTTTGTTGTGTTGAATAACCATGTCACACACAGTTTCACTACAGGGCATTCTCTTTATTGCATGTCACACACACAGTTTCACTACAGGGCATTCTCCTTATTTCATAGTAGCAAGATTTGAATATGAATTTGAATTAGAAAATGATTTTGTATGGAAAAAATACATATAGAAAGAGAGATTTTAGAATATATATATATATATATATATATATTTATTTATTTATTTTAGAAAAATTTCAATCTTAGATCATAAAAATAACTCATTTTCAGAAAATTTGAAGAGGTAATTTATTTTGTTTGAAATTTAAAAAAAAATTCAATCAGAATATAAGATAAATCAATAAAAATAACTCATTTCCTAAAAACTTTACAAGTTAGTTTATATTTACGTCGATAGGCATCCCCTTATTGGAATTAATGGTTTAATGAACTTTTTAATTACAAATTTCAATCTCATGGCCAAGAATTAAAGAAGCTGGCATATTCTCAGTCTTATACTCAAATCAATGAATGATATTTAATCTCCATAACTTCCACACATTTATAAATGCATCTGTTAACCTATTTACTTTTTCACATTTACTAAATCATGTTAAGAAATTACTCTCAAACCATATGATTACCACGTTTAAGTAATTAACAAAGATTAATATGTATGTAACCTTTTTATTGCCACGTTTGATTGAATAGCCGGCACCACTTCAATGTCATTCCCATGGATATCACGCACAATATTTGGGGCACGTTTGAGTTGCGGCGGGTGTTTGTTGGGATGTGAAACGTGAAATGGCATTATGTCAGTATGTACTAGGTTCAATTAAATCATGAGTTTCCAAATGGAGAGCCATGAGTGCTACCAGGTAGAGAGCCGTGGTGAGTGCTACCAGGTGGAGAGCCGTGGTGTTTGAATTTCAACTAACTCTCAGCGCATTAAGATTTTATTGTTCATATTTATATGCATTCTCCTATGCCATTTAATTCAGCCTCAACGGATGAACCTGCATTGAGATTACTGTTAATGGTTATTAGGTATTCCAATCAATATGTATTCACATTATTGTGTCTTCGGATCGGTATGCATTTGGATTATTTGTATTTGGCTCAATATGCATTCATATTATTATTTATTCAGATTATTGTTAATGATTATTGTGCATTTTGATCAGCGTTGAGTTAGGGTTAATGGTTATTAGGTTTACTATATGCATTGTAATAAAATAGGTTAATATGTTTAGTATTAGGTTTTCTATCCTAATGTCGTAATGTGTATTGTAATAAAATATGTTATTAGACTTGCATTTTTTTTTTTTATCATTTGCAGCTCTTAGGAACATGGAAAAGTTCAAGACCAAGAATTAGAGGTGGAGGTGGAGCATGACCTGCTTTCTGGAAATGTGAGACCATGAAAGTATGTGGATTTTCATTTCAAGTGGGTTCATGGTAGCAGTAAAGCACATCTTGGGATGGATATGGTGAAACGTTTTGATTAGAACCAGGTCACAACTCTCCTCAACTACACTGTCGCTCAATGGTGGGACTTGTAATTCTTTAGTGGGAGTAATGAAAAACATTCAAGTGCACCATGATTCATTAATAGGCATTATGTGTACCATACTTCTGAAAGAGTGCACGCAGTGGAATAATTATTACTCTATCTATGTTTTTTAATTTTTAAACATTACTTAAGGATATTTTATTTTGAATCTTTCCATAATTAATGTTTAAATGAATCCATTGGAAAATATTATTAATTTTAGGTTCCTTATTGTTGTTAATACAATTTATTTTTATTATTAAGGTTTGACATGAAATGTGTGTGTTCATCCACCAGGTTGTATAATTTTTTGTTTTACAAAAATAATTCTAAAATCTCATAAAAATTAAAAAAAAAATCTCTAAGAAGTTCAGGCACGTAGTGATGCAGTTCCAACGATGAAATGATCCAAGACTGTTTAAGTGCACGTCATTAGGCTCGGAGGAGGGACTAGACCCCACTGTCCTGCCTGCACCCCACTGTCCCTGGTCCTTCCCGCATAGAACGGGCAGCATGAACTATCTTCCCGATGTTGCACAATGATAAAATTGGATCGGAGTTGAAGTTTCGGACCCGTCAGTGTATGACAACATTACCAACTTAGATAATTTCCCTACAGTAAAGAAATACCTATGTTATGAAAAATCAACGGGTAGACATTTTGGACGCAACACTTAGGGGTATTCCTGCGAGTTGGTGGAAAACACATAGGGATGATATACTTGACTGGATTGCAGCTGCAATCTGTCATAAAATATTTTAAAAAAATTAAGTTTTGTTTGTTTTGTTTGAATGATGGAAGAATATAATTTTCTGTCAAACCTACTTTGTTTTAAATTGATATTTTATTGATTTTTATATAATCGATATTTTATTGATTTATATATCATAGGAAATGTATATACTATGTGAAAGTTCACGAAAAATTATAAGCATAGAAGAATAACAAATGTTTGTTTCAATTCAAAAATCAAGCATGTGTGGATAAAAAAAAAGGCGGTTTAGAAAACCAATGATTTAGTTGATGTCTGTTTATAAATTCAGAAATTAATAAAGTAGAGATTGACACAAAAAAGGTGGTTTCTTCAAAACCAGTGATGTGGTATGGTGGATAAAAAAAAAAAGGCGATTTAGAAAACCAATGATTTAGTTGATGTCCATTTATAAATTCAGAAATTAATAAAGTAGAGATTAACAGAAAAGGGTGTTTTCTTCAAAACTAGTGATTTGGTTAGAAGAAGCCATCTCATTTAAGTCATTTAACTTCTTATGATGGTTAAAACTTGTATAAATAAAGTTTTTTAATTAAAATTTGTATTAATTAAAATAAACCATCTCATTCATTTCATTTAAGGTATTCATTTGTTTCATTTTTTTCTTCTCTAATTATTGGTTATTATTGAATAAATTAATTAAATATAATTTTACATTTTATAATTTCATACTTATAAAAATATTTATTATTTTGTAAATAAAATTAATTCTTTTCCATTATAATTATTTTCTAAATTAAATAATTTTTTTGTTAAAAGTTCTAATTTAATTTGATTTAATCAAATTTTATCTTAAAAATTTTGGATTTGAATGATCAAAATAATTTATTTATTTTTTAAATCAATAAATGTATTACATTGTACATTTTTTTTTTTTTTGACAGAAACGGTTATAGATTATATTAATGGGGTGGACTAGCCACAGATCCGATTACAAATGGCCTCGAATTTCTTCGGGCCTGTCTTTCTGAACCATTCTACTTCTATAGCTAGAGACTTGTGAACTGAACTAGTTCCCGTACGTCTTCTAATAGAACTGGATTAAGTTTAAATGCCGAAACTCCAGTCATTGTTTCAGCTTAAGTCTCAGCACTGTTTCAGCATAAGTCTCAACATTGTTTCAACATTTGTTACAACAGTGTTTCAACATATGTTCCAGTACTGTTTCAGCGTATGTTCCAACACTGTGTTTCAGCATAAGTTACAACACTGTTTCAGCATATGTTCCAGTACTGTTTCAGCATATGTTCCAGCACTGTGTTTCAGCATATGTTACAGCACTGTGTTTCAGCATATGTTCCAACCCTGTTTCAGCATATGATCTAGCATTGTGTTTCAGCATAAGTTACAGCACTGTTTCAGCATATGTTCCAGCACTGTTTCAGCACTGTTTCAGCATATGTTCTGGCACTGTTTCAACATATGTTCCAGCACTGGATTTGGTCTTGTCCCTTTCTTTGCAATTTGCATGCTTCCATTTAGGTTGAGGCTGGTCAAGGTAGATCAATCATGGTTAGCTAGCCGTTTGCACACCTGTGTCCTTGTTCCAGCTTTGTGCCTCGCGTCAAGCCATTCAAAATTTTAGCTTCAATGTAGATTGTTTGTCCAGTGATACAGATTTGGTCATACTAACCGGTCCCTTTACATCGATTCTGGATTTCGCGGGGCAGAGACAGGGAATTTCATAATTTCGGCTTCCTCAAGGAGAAAAGAAGGTTTGGACAGTATGAAACGAGCTTAAATTGAAGTCAATCAGCTGGAGCTTGCATCCATTCTGAATGTCTCTTCTTTTGATTTGTCAGATACCCTGCACAGCGAGCGAGTTCTGGGATACCACAGTCGTATCCTTCTTAACCAACAGCGAGATTTGCTGAGAGCACGCAGGGGGAAAGTGCGTCCCAGCATAGTTCCTTCTTCTCCATCTACTATCAGACTCTCACCTATTTCTTCAGGATGCTTGCCTTGGGCATTTGTCTCCCTAGGGGGCTGTGATTGGAATCTCTTCCCCATGATAGCAGAGTCATGATGCTCTTCATGTGTCTGTCCTGACACCCCTGTCCTTATTCTAGCGCGTCCCTGCACAAGACTTCTCTCACCTGCCTCATACCTTCGCGCCTGCACTTTGGATTCCTTCCTGGCAAATTTTAGACTTCTGCAATTTCTGACAGGAGAACTCCGGTCATTTCCTTCTCCCCAGACTCTAAGGGATAGGTTCATAAATTTCATCTCCATTTACGCTGATGACTCCCTTGCCTAGGGAGGTGCCTCTGTTCGCTTCGTGGTCTGCCAACTGATTAAGATGCCTGAGGACGTGGTATAACTTCACCTCTTTGAAATCTTTCATCTAGACCAGAACCTTCCTATAATAATGATCCAAGCCCACGTTTTTGGGAGCCTTCCTCTGATTGAGAGCATGGATAAAGATTCTAGAGTCCCCTGTGACAGCCAAATTCAAAATTGATAACCTTCTGGCCTGAGCCAGCCCCTGCCAGATTGCTAAAATTTCAACTGTATTATTGGTGTTCAGACCCATCCCCCAAGAAAATTTGAGCACAATTTTCCCTGAAATGTCGAGTAGGACCCCTCCACTTCCCGCGGGACCAGGATTCCCTTTCGAGGCCCCATCCACCTGCAGGATATGCTTCTCCAAAGAAGATCTCCACTTTAAGAACTCTTGTTCCTCCAGCCTAATTTCCCAAGGGGAATAGTGTTTGGTAAATTGCTTGGTTCTATCCAGGAGGGAGGGATCAAGCTCATGGAACCAGACATACTCATCTTTGTTAGGGGTTACTTCATTGGTGATATTAGTCTTTGAGGCTATCAGATCACCCAGAATCTCTTTCACTTTGAGTGCAGTTTGGGTTGGGGTCCCTGCTATATCCCTGAATATTCTGTTGTTTCGCTCCAGCCACAGTTTCCAGCAGACTACTTTCAGCACCCACATCCAACAATGTTTTAGCAGGTTCAAATTGGTAAAGGAGAAGGGAGCCAGATCGACCCAGGAGGTAAACAAAGAGGTAACTGAAGAAGGCAGGGGTACATTCAACTGGCCAAGAATGAGATTCCAAAGTTCCAGAGCAAAGGGACAGAGGAGAAAGAGGTGGACCGAGGTTTCAACATGACAAGGACAGAGAGGGCATCGAGAGGGCCCTTCCCAACCTCTTTTTGAGAGGTTTTCCCAAGAAAGGATACTGTTGTGCAGAAGGGACCAACAGAAGAGATCTAATTTGGGAAGGGAGGGATGAAGCCAGAGATTTATCCACACCGAGGGATCAGGGGCTACCCAAGGGGTTTCTTGCAGGGCTGCATAACCAGCTGCAACTGAGTAACATCCATACGTAGAGCCCCAACCTCTTTTGTCCTTCTTTCTAGACGAGGAGGGGGAGCACCCTTGAAGAGCATCCAGGAGGGTTCGAGCTTCAGATTCTAAGTGCTGCGGATAGTCCCCCAAATCCCACTTAAGCCAAGATTCGTCCTGGTTCCAAGTTGAAAGGTCCCACAGGGTGAATTTGCTAATGGAATGGAGCCAACTCTTGATGTTTTCCATCCCTTCCAAAAAACTTAAAGGGGTCTGTCCTAAAATAGAGTCTTCCCAAAACTTGATTTTTCTGTCATTCCCCGGGATCTAAAAAATCTTTGAGGTAATCAAATCAAGATCCTTAAGGAAGAGAGAAAGGATGGGAGAGCCTTTTCTAGTCAAGGGGGGGCGATTAAGGCACCTTTCTTTGTGACCACAGAAATATTTAAGCCTTAGAGATTTGGATCTCCAAGTGGTTTTACCTCTTATCATATTCCATAGAATCTTACCTCCCATGGCCATATTCTGAGTGGACACATCTCTTACTTGCAGCCCACCTTCCATCCTGGGGGCTTTAACCTTATCCCAGCTGACTAGGTGCATTTTTTCCCCCTCATTCCTTCCCCCTTCCCAAAGAAATTTTCTTAAGATGTTGTCTACGTCTCTCACAAATCCTCTCGGGGCAAGGAGAATGGAGGCCTGGTAGACAGGAAGAGAGGTGAGAACAAAATTTATGAGGATTAACTTCCCTGCTTTGTTCAACCATGTTGCTCCCTAGGCCAATATCCTAGCTTTCATCTTGTCCAACAGAGGCAGCCACAGGTTACTTCTGGGAGCTGCTTTGACTAGCGGGATTCCTAGATATTTAATGGACTCCCACGTTGAAGCTCCTTCCATTTCCAGCACCCTGGAAATGCCAATCATTTCTATAGGAGGACAGTTCCAGCCATAAATTTTACTCTTCCTCAAATTGATTTCGCTGCCTGAAATTTCAGTGTAGTCATCCAATTCTTTCTTGAGAGCTCTTACGGTGGACAGTTTGGCTTGGCCCATAAGGAGTGTATCATCGACAAATTGAGAATGATTAATTCTCTCAACTCTAGGAGAAATTGAGAGGCCAATTAAGGAGCGCTGCTGCATGCACTTATTCAGCTGAAAAATTAGCATAGACGCTTGAATGGCATAGAGCAGGGGGGATAGGTGGCAGCCCTGTCTAAGACCCCTTGAGGCTTGGAAAAAATCAGTCGGTCTGCCATTGACCAGGGGGGAGATCCACGGCCCCGCTATACAGGCCCTAATCCAGCGAACCAAATGTGGGTGAAATCCCATCTTGAGCATCACAGCAAAAAGGAAATTCAGCCGGACTCTGTCAAAGACATTCGCCAGATCCAGCTTGACTAACATTCCTTTCTCCTTCCTTTGACAACTTGAGTGGATAGCCTCTTGCACAAGGATAATATTGTCATGGATTTGTCTCCCTTGGATGAAGCCCCCCTGGTTCTCCAAGATGATCCTGGGGAGGACCTTTTTTATTCCGTTTTCTATTACTTTGGTGATGATTTTGTACCTCGAATTGCAAAGAGAAATAGGACGGAATCTTGAAAATATTTGGGCACCTTTCTCTTTGGGGATTAAAGCTAGAAAGGAGGAGTTGGTGCTCCCTCCAATTTTGATACAGTTCTGAGAGTTCCTCACCATTCTGACTAGATATTTTTGGATGATATCCCAGCAGGCTATATAGAACCTGGCCATGAATCCATCAGGCCCGGGGGCTTTATCTGGGTTCATAGCTTGGAGAGCTTTGCTGATCTCCTCAGTCGTGATAGGGGTTGTCAGCCAATGGTTGTCATCTTCATTTATCAGCTTGGGGACCACCGTGAGAGGATAGAGCTCCGGTCTAGTAGGGGCCTCCAACTCTTCAGTAAATAGATTTTTATAGAAGGAGTGGGCTGCAAGTTTGATCTCCTCAAATTTTTTGTAGGTTTGTCCCTGAAATTGGATCTCTCTGATTGAGTTATGATTTTTTCAGGATTCTACCTGCTTGTGGAAGAAAGAAGTATTTTTGTCTCCTGCTTGGAGCCAGAGACTTCTCAACTTTATTTGCCAGCACTCTTCCTCTCTTCTAAGAGCTTTATGAAGCTTCTTTTGCAGCTCCAACTCGTCGTTCAACATCGTTGGGGTTACCGGGGCAGACTCCATATGACGTTGGTGATTCTCCAGGGCCCTTTGGGCTTTTTTCCTTTCCTGCAAAGGGGAGGGCAGGCTCTTTGCCCAGTTTTTTGAGATCCACTTTGAGCCTTCTCAGTTTCTCTTCCCAAATGAAGAAAGGTGATCCTGACACACTCTTCTTCCAGGACTCTGAAACTAGCTCGAGGAAGCCTTCCGAGGAGACCCATAGTGGGCTAAAGTGGAAGGGGATAGGGCCCAGATTTTCCCCAGGGGTCAGGGAAAGGGAGATGGGCTTATGGTCTGAGGTGGAAGCTTGCAGGATTTCAAACGAGGCGAAAATTCCAAGGGTTAAAAAGGAAGAGTGAACCAGGAAGCGGTCTAAGCGGGCTGCAATGTGCCCCAGTCCCACTCTTTTGTTGTTCCAGGTGAAATTTCCTTTATTGGGTTTGATGTCCTCTAGATCCCAATCCAGCATAAGGTATTCAACCCACTCCCATGCAGGGTCTCTTACGGGTGTTCCTCCTTTTTTTTCAGAGAGGGCTAGGGTGACATTCATATCTCCGGCCAGAATAAGATTCTCATGATGGTTAGTAGAAAGGAAATTATTCAGAGATTCCCAGCAATATTTTTTTTCCGATAAAAGAACCGGAGAATAAATATTAAAGAGGCTAACCTGATTTCCCGATTCGCGGTGCAACAACTTCGTGAACATCCAATGGATGGTGTTATGTTCTTCGATCAGGTCTAGTGTTGAGGAGTTCCAGAAGGTGGCTAGACCTCCTGAAGCTCCCCTGGTGCTAGCGGCTCTACCTGCTCCTTTTTTCCAGAAATTTTTACTAGCCTGGAAGGTCTCAGGCTCCTCCATCTTCGTCTCCTTGATCAGAAGTAGATCCGGGGAAGTCATTATGACTAGATCTTTGACATCTTCTTCTTTTAGTTTACTTCCAAACCCTCTGCAGTTCCAGGAGACGAAAAGCATTAAGAACCGGAGGGGGGGGGGGTGGTTCCTTTCAAAGCCTTGCCTTTTTTTGAGGATCTGGTTTCTATCATAGTCAGGATGGTATGCTGAAATCCTGCAGTTACGTCCCTGTAAGATTTATCCTCCCTTTTTTTTCTCTCTGGTTTCCTTCCTCTAGGGGCCTTCTCTGGGGTTCCAACAGAACTGTTGGTCTCCGTGGCCCCCTCATCTGTATCTGCGGCCGTTTAAGAATCTAAAAGGGATGTGATCCTCATCCGACTTCATGGGTTCATCTGCTGGAGGGGTTATATTGACCGGTATTGGATTTTCTGGGGCTGGCGGGGACTGAGTGGCTATAACTATTGGCTCTTTCCAGGTTTCCTTTGGCTTGTTAGCCCATTCTTTCATAGGTGCCTTCTAAGGGTTTGTCTTTGAAGATGATGGATGGATCGCCTTCTCTGGCCTTGGATCTTTGGATTTAGGACCTGGTTTGCTTTTCTTTATCTTTTGTCAGCCCTCAACATCTTCCTTTTCTGGGCTTTGGTTCTTTGGGCAATTCCTCTGGAAGTGTCCATGCTCTTGACAGGATCTGCACTTGAAGGGAAGGTGTTCATAATTGAGTTTATGGTAGTGAGACCAGTTGCCCACAGTAAGCCTCACCACCTCCGGGAGCCCTGCCTCAAGATCCACTTCAACACATATCCTAGCACAATTGTAGATGGACTTGTTGTCTGTCGTATCAATGAATTTCCCTATTCCATTCCCTATCTTTTGCAGAGCTTCATAGTTCCAGCAGTGAACTGGCAAGTTGGGGAGCCTGACCCAAACAGGTACCTCCTTTGGTAGTTCCACCATGGGATCGAAGTCTGGGGTCCAGTGGTTCAGATACAACCCCTGGGTTCCCATAAAATATGGTCCATTTCTGAAAATGAGATCCGTGTCTTMCTTGTTTATAAACTTGAAGAGAAAAAAGCCACTGCTCAAAGGGTAGCAGGTAACTCCTTTCTTAAGGAGAGGCTTCTAGTTCCTTTGGACCCAAGCTTCAGTGGTTTTTGCTGAGGGTCAAAGTCCCATAAACTGGCCTACCAGCCCTCTCTCAGAGAGAGCTAGGGCTATCTTGATCGCTTGCGTCTCCGGGAGCGCAATTTCGAGGATTTCATCTAGCTTTTTTATGAATTTTGGAACCATAGAAGGGCCCTTGCGCTTGCCTCCGCTGGAAGTCATCTTCCTGAACGCATCCTCTTCTGAACTCGGAGGGGGAGGGGTCGAATCCCCACCCCCTGGGGCGTCCATGGCCGACTCTGGCTGCAAAAACAGACCCTAGACGCTCTCCATGAACCCTATCGCTCTATCGCTGTTCCAAATACTTTTAACATCCACTGATATGATTTACATTGTACATTAATATAAATTAATAATTTAATTTATATCTTACATTAATGTAATAATGTAATATTAATGTATTAATACATTAATAATGTACTTTTACTTTATTAATATATTATTTTAATAATGTATTAATATATTTTAATCAGTTGAATTATTATTTAATCTTTAAAAAATCGTAAATATATTTATTTCGGAGAAAAACTACAAATTTTTTATATTTAGATTTTCTAAAATATGTATTAATAAAATAATATGAATAAATATAATATGGTTTTTTGGTTTTTATATTTTTATATTAAATAAGTATTTCTTAATAAAATAATAGTAATAAAATATTTTTTTAATAGTAATAAACAATATTTTAATTATTTATATATTAAAATTTTCTAAATTTATTTTTAACTATATATTGTATATTTAAAATTATATATTATTTTTAACCATAACACTCTTGTTTATTTTAATGATTTGAGAATATAGTTTAATGTTTGTGTGCAATTTATTATTTTCAGTATATGGGTTTTAATGAAAAACAAACACACACACACATATATGGATTTTAATGAAAGGTTTCTATGGGTGGGAGGCTTTCTTTGTTAATTTTTCCACCCATGACAAATAAAATAAATAAAAAATATTTAAAAATTATATATGGATTTATAATGGTCATAGTTTGTATCATGGTGAAATGTATACACTCTATGATCAATTTGTGGTGTACTTAAATGTCCTTATAACAATAATAAATCAACATCAAATTTCAAGTTGATTTTCTATCAATGTCCTTAGAATGAGCATAAATTGTCATCTGCAATGGATAAAACAAGTTGATTTCCTTTAAATGTTCTTAGGGCAAATATAAATGATCATCTCTAACATATAAATCAAGTAGATTTGTTAACAATGTCCTTAGAACAATATAATTCATCATCTACAAAGTTCCATATGATCTGTTATCAATTCTCTTATGTGACGACCATAGTAGCATCACAATTTGACAACAATAGTAACACCGCAATGTGTCTAACATGGTCCTCTCATCTTAATGTGACGAACATAGCCCCATCGTCGTAATGTGATGAATTTAGTCATACTGTTTTTATGTGACGAACATAGCCTTGTCATCACAATGTGATGAACATACTAATGTTACGATGCGACAAACACATTAGCGTCACAATCTGACAAACATAGTAATGTCACAATGTGTCAATCATAACCCTATCATGAGACGAACATAACCCAATTTTTAAATCTGACGAACAAAACTAAACATTGCAACATGATGAACATAGTAATGTTGCAATGTGATGACCATAGTAGCATCACAATTTGAAAACCATAGTAACACTACAATGTCTCTAACATGGCCCTCTCATCTTAATGTGACAAACATAGCCTCACCGTTGTAATGTGATGAATTTAGCCATATTGTCACACTATGACAAACATAGCCTTGTCGCCACAATGTGATGAACATAGTAATGTTACAATGAGACAAACATAGTAACGTCACAATCTGAAAAACATAGTAATGTCAATTTGTCAATCATAGCCCTATCATGAGACGAACATAACCCAATTTTCCAACTAGACGAACAAAACTAGACGTTGCAACATGATGAGCATTGTAATGTTGCAATGTAATGAACATAGTAGCATCACAATATGAAAACCATAGTAACATCGCAATGTGTTGAACTTAGCCCTGCCATCACAATACGACGAACATAGTCCCATTGTCGTAATCTGACGATGATTGCAATATTGTCACCATGTGACGAACATAACCTTGTCATCACAATCTGACGAACATAACCATATTGTAGGAATGTGACAAACATAGCCTCGAATCACAATGTGATGAACATAACATCGATTCTCTAGATTGGATGAACATAGCATTGACTCTCACAATGCGATGAACATAACCATATTTTCACAATGAGACGAACATGACTAGTCATAACCATATTGTCGCAATATGATGAACATAACCATATTGTCACAATGTGATGAACATGACTAACCGTAACCACATTATTGTAATGTGACAAACATAACCATATTGTCACAATGTGACGAACATGACTTAGCATAACTCAATTGTTGCAATGTGACGAACATAACCATATTGTTGCAATTTGATGAACATGACTGGCCATAACCATATTTTTGCAATGTGGTGAACATAACCATATTCTCATAATGTGACGAACATGACTGGCCATAACCACATTGTCGCAATGTGACGAACATGATTGCCATAACTACATTGTTGCAATGTGACAAACATGACTGGCCATAACCATAGTTTCGCAATGCGGTGAACATAACCATATTCTCACAATGTGATGAACATGACTGGCCATAACCATATTGTCGCTATGTGATGAACATAACGATATTGTCACAATGTGATGAACATAGCCTCGTTGTTGCAATGTGATATACATAACCATATTCTCCGCAATGTGATGAACATAGCCTCATCATCGCAATGTTATGAACATGACCATATTGTTCACAATGTGTCAAACATAGCCCTATTGTCACAATATGATGAACATAGCCCCTCTTTCGTAATGTGAAGAACATTGTCGTACTGTCACAATGTGATGAACGTATCCTTTTCATCATAATGTGAAAAAAATAACTATATTGTCAGAATGTGACGAACATAGCCTCGAATCTTGCAATGTGATGAACATAGTGTCAAGTCTCTCAATTTGACAAACATAACATTGAGTCTCACAATGTGCCAAACATAACCATATTTTCTCAATGTGACGAACATGACTGGCCATAACCCTTATGTCACAATGTGACGAACATAACCATATTGTTGCAATGTGATGAACATGATTGTCCATAACCACATTATCGCAATGTGACAAACATAACCATATTTTCGCAATGTGATGAACATGACTAGCCATAACCACATTGTCAGAATGTGATGAACATAACCATATTGTTGCAATGTGATGAACATGCCTAGCCATAACCATATTGTTGCAATGTGATAAACATGACTTGCCATAACCATATTTTTGTAATGTGAAGAACATAACCATATTGTCATAATGTGATGAACATAGCCTCGTCATTGCAATGTGATCAGCATAACCATATTGTTGCAATGTAACAAACATAGCCTCGCCATCCTAATTTGATGAACATATCCTCTTAATAACAATGTGACACAAATATCCTGTCGTCATAATGTGACAAAAAATGTCTTGTCATCGTAATGTGATTACCATAGCCCTTTCATCGAAATAAATTTCATCTCATCGCAATGTGATTAATATATGACATTTAATTTCATCACATAGTCATATTCCATACAATGTACATACGACATTTATGTTCATCACATATCCACTTATTATTTAAATGTCCTATCATTGCAATGTGATGAACATAGACCCATTGTCGCAATATCCCCATCATCGTCAATATGTGACAAACAATATTCTATTATCACAATGTGATGAACATAACCCCATCATCGCAATGTGATGAAAATATCACGTCATCATAGTGTGACACAAATATCTTGTCATCGCAATCTGACAAACTTAGCCCTTCCCTCACAATGTGAAGAAAATAACCATATTGCCACAATATGATGAACATAGCCTTGTCATCACAATGCCATCAACATAGCTTCATCATTGAAATGTTACACAAATATCATATAATCATAATGTGACAAATAATTCCAAATGTCATTATATTAATCCCATCCATAGTCTTGGTCAACCACAGTCAACCATGGTCATGGTCAACCAAGTTCAATCATAGCAAAGGTCATCCATTGTGAAATTGATCTGCATGCCTATTTGAAAATCGAACTCCATAAACTCAATACACAATGAAGAACAAATAATGACTATTTCTCATTCATTAAGAGAGAGAGGAACACCTTTTATAGGAAAGCCTTCTCGTGGTTACAATAGAAAAATCTAAAGTGAAAGAAAACTACTAAGTATTACAATAGGAAAAGTTGAGGATTTTCTTTATTAACCATTATAATAGAAAAAGATAAAACAAGATAAATATGATAAATATTTTATAGAACTTTCATCCACATCCTCAATTGGTAAAGGAAGGCATGCCCCTTCCTGGTAGCCTAGAACGCCAACCATAATGAACGTTTATAGAAGTTAACCATGGTGAAGGTCTATGGAAGTTAACCATGGTCATGTTCAACCATAATTAACCATGATCATGGTAATCCAAGGTCAACTGCAATTAACCATGGTCATGGTCAACCCTAGTGAACTTTTCCTTCCCAAAGTCAACCAAGTTCTACCAAAGTTAACCATGGGCATGGTCAACTATAGTAACAATGGTTATTGTAAATTAATTTACTAATACTTTAATAACCTATTATTAAAGTATTAATATTTTTTAATGTTTTAATGTATTAATTCTTTAATATTGATGTTTAAATATTAATATTAATATTTTTGTATTAATAATATTAAAAAATACATTATTAATAATATATTTATTAATTTATTATTAAATTAATAATGTATTATTTATGTTTTATTTTATTAGAGTATTAATACTTTAACAATTTATTAATGTACTAATTAATTAATTATTTACATTATTAATGTATTAGTACTTTAATATCTTGCATTATACATTAATGTATTACTTAATTAGTACATTACATCATTCATGTATCATTTAATTAATAGGTTGTACATTACACATTAATGTAATTTTATACTTTAATTCATACATTATATTAATGTAATTATATATTATTTTTTTATTAATGTCTTACTGTTTTATTAATTAATGTAATTTATACTTTAATTCATACATTATATTAATGTAATACTATATTATTTTTTTATTAATGTCTTACTATTTTATTAATGTATTATTTTATTTCAAGGTCATGACTTTTAGGTTACGCGCTCCTGCACTCCTAGAACTCCTGCAGGCCGCCAGGCCTGTGGCCCTCCCGCCCTCCTCCTCCCTCCACCGACGCTGTCGCAAGCTCCGTAGGCTTCAATGGTGACTCCCTCGCCCTCTGCTCAAAACAACGGTGCCCCTCCTGGTGTTGTTGCGGCGGCGACCCCTTCAGTCTCGGCTCCCCTTCATAGTTGCGCTCCCCCTGGATCTTCGTCCGCGTCGTTCTCAGGTCTCCCTCCAGTTCCGGACCTCTCCTTCAAAGAGGTAGCTTCAAGACAACCCTCCGGTCTGCATGCAACGGCCCATGAGGGTGCCTCTCGTCAGGGTCGGTCGTCCAAGCTGCATGCAGCAGTTCCTGAAGCTCCGGTAGTTTCAATACAAATGCCTTAGGAAGCCCTAACTCATGCTCGACATTACAGCAATCACGCTTTGGTCTGCAGGTTTAATGGATTCTGGCCCAATCTTCTGGATATTCTCTCCTGGATCTCTTCCGAATGGTACCCACTCTTAGATGGAGAATTCACTACCTGCCCCTATGCAAAGGGGTTCTTTGTGGTATTTTTCGAATCTACAAGCGATAGAGACAAGGTGTTTAGCTCTGGACCATGGTTCTCGGGCAGAGAAGGTCTGTCCATGCAACTATGGACCCCTGCTTTTGACCCTTTCATGGACTGTATCTCTTCAGCTCCTATCTGGGTGAGACTTCCATATTTTCCCCTGCACTTCTGGGGGGATGCATCTCTTCAATCCATTGGCAATGGCCTCGGAAAGTTCCTCTGCAGAAGCCCGGATTCCAGGCCAGCCTTCTCCACCTTTGCGCAAATCTGTGTAGAAATGGACTTCACCAAAGGTTTCCCAGCTGAAATAATTCTTCAAGGCAAGGACTACTCAAGGAATGAAAAAATCGATTATGAGAATCTCAGTTTCAGGTGTAGGAACTGCTTTGCAATGGGGCATATAGCCCGAAACTGTGACAAACTACCTAGGAAAAAAAGGGCACCCAACAGCCAAAGACCCACCTGGTGGACGGGAGCTCACTCGGAGTTTCACGCTGAAAGCAAGGCCCATGGAAAGGAAAAAGAAGCAGAATATGAAGCCGAAATCAAAGACCCCGATAAAGGGGAAGCTCAGGTAGAAGCCAGTCCCAAGTCGTTAATCTAGCCAGACCCCCGGAACTCAAGCTGGGCTGATCTAGATGACGAGGAAGATCCTCTAGTCCCGACATAAAATCACTCTCAGGACCAAAGCAGGGAATGGCAGACGGTGTCGAAAAAGAAAAAAAACTTCCAAGATAGAAATGATGTAATAACGTGAATCCACTCTCGGTCGCTAAAATAGTTTTGGCTCCCAAACTTTGTCCTATGTTAAGATCTTCAGGCATTTCGTTTCCTGTTTACAAGAAACTAGTTTTCGATGTATCGAACCCAGTGGCATGCCCACTGTTTTTAATATAAAAATCTCCTAACTGTTTCTGTCAAAAAAAATGTATTATTTTATTTTTGTATTGATATTTTATTAATATCTTAATGTATTAATACTTTAGTAATGTTTTTATTAAAAATGTAATAATGTATTAATTAATTAAATTAATATATTTCAGTACATTTTAATGTATCAATGTTATTCATAGTCATGAGCATAAGAAACCATGATCATGATCAACCATAGTCGATCATAGTCTTGTTCCATAAATGTTTTAATAATTTCAATAAATTAAATACTTTAATGTATCAATGACATTCATAGTCATGACCATAAGAAACCATGATCATGGGCAACCACACTCATTTTCAATAAATGTATTAATACTTTAATAATGTATTTATTAAGATATTATTTCTTTAATAATGTATCATTACTGTAATAATGTATTATCAATGTATTACTTTACTAGTGTATTAATACTTTAGCAAATTATTACCTAATAATATATTAATGTATAATATTTTAATATTTTTTTACTAAATACATTAACTTAAATGCATTACTACTTTATTAATGTGTTACTTTGTTAATATATTAATACATTATTGGTGTATTTATTAATGCATTTAATGTATTTATTGATGTATTCAATATATTATTGCTTACTATTCATGTATTTAATATATTAGTTATGTATTTATTGATGTATTTATTAGTGCATTAATATTTTAGTAATGTATTTATTAATACATGTATTGTATTTAATAATACATTTAATGTGTTAATGTATTGATTGATGTATTTAATGTGTTATATTATTATTGTATTAATACTTTGTCAATGAGTGGGTCTAATGGTTAAGAATATGTGTTTCCTCTTAAGAGGTCACAGGTTCAAATCCAGAGGGGGGTAGGGTATGTTTTAAATTTTGTGTGCTGGCTTGGCCGTGACCTTAAAAATAGATTATTATTATTATTATATAAATTACTAATATATGAATGTATTAATCTATAAATTACCAATGTATTAGTGTATTAATTAATTAATTAATGCATTTAGGTATTAATTTATTTATTCTTGTATTTATCAATGTACTAATGTCTTTATTAATAAATTAATGTATTAATTAATTAATGTATATTTAATGTATTTAATATATTAGTGCTTGCTATTGATGTATCAAATGTATTAGTAATGTAGTTATTGATGTATTTATTAATGCATTTAATTTATTTAATGTGTTAATATATTTATTGATGTATTTAATTTCTTACTTTATTAGTATATTAATACTTTAACAATGTATTAATTAATTAATACATTATCTTATTAATGTATCAATTAATTAATACTTTACATTACACACATAATGTAAATTAATACTAATTTAAATTAATACGTTATTATTATTGTAATACATTACACAAATAGACCATTAATGTATATAATAATAATAATAATAATAATATATTTTTAAGGTCACGGTCCAGCCACATCAAATTGGTGTATGAGACCGCCCAACGATTTGACTGGTAAAGTCTACGGAGGTATACATACCCCACCCCACTCTGGATTTGAACTTGTGACCTCTTAAGAGGAAACACATGTTCTTAACTATTAGGCCCACTCACTTTGTATACATTTATACATTAATGTAATACATTAATACATTATTATTATATATTACATGGTAATAATTAATTAATATAATAATGGTCAAAACCCAAGGCACGTGACCATCAACTAGAAACAACCACTTTATAAAAGTGGTTTATATAAGTCGATCAATGCCATTTATCAACCACTTTTATAAAGTGGTTCTTGCTAGTTATAATTATTTTTGAGTTTTTGTTTTAATTTATTTTTTTCTGGAGGGTTTTGGTTGTTTCATTGGGTTGATGAGTTCAATGGGTATCAAATAAATGAGGTATATGATCAAAACAACGAAAAGAGGTATATTATCAAAACATCGAAAATTGTGTTGACGTAACATATATGTACAAGGAAAATTTGACGAATTTCATATTATTATGGAATTTCTGTATAGTAAAGGCCAATATAGATGAATCTTGCTACCATGATTTATTGTATAAGTATATTGAATGGATTTCATTAACCATTGGGATGCCTTATTGAATCTGAAGATGTACAATATTTAATTACATCTGCCTTTACAAATGGAGGGAGACCACCAACCACAACCTATTTCATGGATTTCTAACGAGAATAAGCAGATCATATTACATGAGGACCCAAGCTTGGTATTGTCTCAGAGGTGGGGCTTGTTTTCTGGACTAGGTTCCAAAAAATCTCTTTGAATTCTTATGGTTATTCTTTTTCTTGAAGTAGAAATAATCCATGTGGGTATATTTTTTGAAATTTGCAGAGATATTGACTATATTGAAGACAACAACCTTTCCATTCCTTTAGGATACATTCTCAATGGTAAAAAAACAAATGTCAAGGAAAATTCAAGCAAGCATGAAACATATTTCAATGAATTGAACAGATTTGTTGGACTGAGATTGCAACTGGGCAGTCATTGCTCTTCCTTACAACACCAATATAATGTTTTTCCTGCAAACAAGAAGTTCAAGTCAGAGATGGACATAAATCTACGAGGGACTTCATTAGACTACCAAAATCATGGCTTTGAACCATTGGGAGTTGGGTTTGATGGCATTACTTGGTAATGGTCCGCAAGTTCCAGTCATCTAGTTATGGCCCTCTTTGATAAGCATTCATTTCCTCAGGTAAGAAATTTTATTACGAAGGCTACGAATCACACAATAATAATGTAAAATCATGAACCAAATTTCATTTTATAAAGCTTACTTTTACCATTATTGATCAACAGGATGACTATTTATTGTTCTTGATTTTCTTGACTTGTTGAAGCTTATTTAGCCCAACTCTTTTCCTTTAATGAATTGCACTCTTCTCATTCCTTCTTTCCAATTTCGTCTTCTTTGTATTATCTTCTTTGCTTCTCATTTTGTCATGGTATCAGAGCTTTGGATGTAAGCCTCTTCATAGTGCCTAGAGAGCAACCTGATCATAAGAAGAGGAGCATGGAGTTTATATTGTCTCACAGACGAGAGCATGGGACTCAAGATTCTTCACAGATATTGGAGAGTAGTTAGCAGTCCGAAGTGTGCTCAAAATATCATTGGAGACAACAAGCGCGAGGAAGCAGAGCTGTAGAAGGACAAAACACTTAAAGATTTGCAAGTATTTAAAGAATTCGTTCAATTATTTATTAAGGAGAAAGTTTGCAGAAAAAATAAAGGAGAAGCTACTTTAGCCGTAAGATTGGATGTGAGAATAGATATGAGCCTTTAACTAAGCTCATAAATGACGAGCCCACAGATAAGGAGAAATTTGTTTTTCAGCCGTAAGATTTGAGCAAGAGAAAGATCAGTCATCAGATCGAGCACATAATAAGTCATGACCGTCATATCTTATTGGAGAGAGATTGATAGTGGGGAGGCATTGCGGGGATCGAGAACAAAATTAAAGTTTTTGCAAGTTGTGAGCCTGCAATCGCTCAGGGTCGTTGATCATGCTAGATCAACAGATCAACAATGGATATCGATCTTGCTATGAGCAAGCATATTCACATTGCGGTGATTGGGAAGGAAATTAAAGCGCGAGCAAGTTGTGAGCCCGCAATCACTCAAGATCGTTGATCCTACTAGATCAATGGATCAATGGTGGATATCGATCCCACTACGGACAAGCATCTTCACTTTGTAGAGATCAAGAAGGAAATTAAAGGGTCAGTGAGTTGAGTCTCCACAATCACTCATGGTCATTGATATTCAAGAAAGTGACATGCATCAGGCGATATTGAACTCCGAGAGGAAGCAAGAAGAAGTTGAGGAGTAAAGGACTCTCGAAGGCTTGAAGCTCCAAAGAGCCAGAATAGATCCAGATCATTGATCGAAGTGGACATGTGGCAGGAGATCCTGCACTCTGACGATAACCACTTTGAAAGGAAGACGGATGTGAGAAGACAGAACTCCCGAATCTCAGAGTTCATCTGGATCGTCCATCAACGAGGACACGCGGTGCCAGATCTCTCACTTTGGAAATACAACACTCCATACGATTGCGCGAGCAAGCGGAAGGAAACTCCCGAAGCACGAACTCCCAAAGTGAATCTTGGTTGTCCAAAACAAGAGGACACATAGAGGCAAATCTCTCACTTTTAAGATACGACACTCCAGAGGATTGTAATAACTATGCATTGAAAAGGCACGAAGCCCGAAGTCCCAAAGTATTTGTGGACCATTGATCTCAAATCAACAAGGACAGTCGATATTTGAAATAATTCCGTTATTCGGCTATTCATAGGAATTGAGACCTTCAGTGTTGAAACCCCCAAAGCCTAAAGACCCAGAGTGCTTGGTTTTTGTAGTAGCCGTAAAAAAAAATACAAAATTTAATTCTAATTTAGCATATAATTCTTTCTTATATTAAAATAATTCAATCACCAACATCTGAGCATATGATATTCGACAAAAAAATTTAAAATTTTATCCAAAGCATAAGAATTACTCGACAGAATAATTAACTTACCTCTCCCTGATGCTAATTCCCCTGTCGATCTAGTTATTCGTTGTTGAACTGTGTCAAACACTGCCCAAACCTTGTTCTATCCTGCCAACTAGGACAACTTCCTAGCTCCAGGATATCATATGGATATCCTGGCCCCCATGCCCAAAACCTCTAGCAAACCGGTGCCCCCTGTACTAATCCTCCTGACTACAGAACTCAAACTCTCCTCCCTCCAAATCCAAGAGAAACCCCCAAAATTTTTATTAAAGTTTAATTTTTTTTTTTTTTTAAAAGGGAAAAGTTTTTTTTTTTTTTTTTTTTTAAATTCTTAAAGTTTAATTTAAAAAGAAAAGAGGGGTAATTAGCTTTAAAATTTAATTAAGTTTAAGCCCTAAGTTAAATGATAAAATATTAGTTAAGATTGAGTAATATAGGGTTAAGTATAAATTTTAGAGGTCCAAGGGTTTTGAACCCAAGACCACCCACTGAGCGTAGCGCCTTAAGAAGAGCAATAACACCAACGCACCACACATATCACTTTTACAAATAAATTCACATATGAATAGTTTAATTATCAATAGTAGCAAAGTACTAGCCTAAAGAATAATCTCTGATTATCCAAGCGCCAAGCTCACGAGACTGTACACACAACTCATCGAGCCAAGCGCCGAGTCCCTCCACTCTATTCCACCAGTCAAACTCAACGCTAAATCTCAATGCAGCAATCGACAATGCCAACACTACGTGCCAAGGAAAATATCACAAGTCAAGCACCGGAGGATATTTAGTTGTAAGAAAAAAGTTAAAAGGACTTAGACTAGGACAGGCGGGGAGGAGGCGGCATATGCACTAGGAGAGTAAGCATAGGAATTGGCGAGTATGGCGCAAGGCTAGCGTAGCTACAGGGCAAGGGAACCAATAGTTTTTTTTCATAGGGGAGAAGAAATCAATCTTAGACGCTTAATCCTAACCCTAACCTAGCCAATCCCCTAAAGGAGTAATGTTTGTTTACATACAAGTAAAGAAAACTTACACCTAACCCTGTTTCTAGTTTGAGTAGCACCAATTTGAAACATCCTAGAACTCACCCTGACAACTTTGGTTGATGCAGGTTAAAGCATACAGGATGGTCAGGACTCGAGGGATTCGAGGCAGGGGAGAATCGCTGGAAGCACCACCAACACCGCCGGCGCCACCACCACCATCGCCCGAACTAGCCCTCATACTGCACTCGTTGGAAGCCATTAATGAGACTTTAAAGGGGCAACAACCGACAGGGACTGAAGTGGAACCCCCACCATATGGAATGGGTAATCTAGAAGCATCAAGGGATTCAGGGGGAGGACCTCGACCTGAAGACAGCATGATGCAGGAGCATCCACACCTCAACAAGCGAGCCAGGGCGTGGAGCAAAGAAAAGACAGCTGGAGAGCGCCAGCATTCAAAGTTTGAAATATTTTGATATTTGGTGTGCCAAACATTAATGCATTGGTGTAATGAAGCACACTTGTACATTGTAACGGACCTTGAGAAGATAATCTCTCGTCCTTAGCTACTTGAGGCATTTATTAGATTTAATGCAAGTAGATAATTTAATTAAGTCTAGATTAGACAGTTTTACTTTCGAGAGGGAAAACGGAATATAGGAACCCTCCTTTGTATTATTATATTCATATTCATTATTATCAACATTAGCATTCAGGAGAAAGGAGAGAGCAAAGCAGAGAACTGGTGAAGAATCCCCATGTATAGATATTGAATTAATAGGAAATCTTTGATTCAATTCCATGGCTGTGATTATTCTCTGTGTGTTATTGATATTATGTTGTTGCATACTTGCATCTGTTTATGCCTTTATTGTATATGTTGCATATGTAATTTCATGGCAGATTAGAAATCTGGGAGAGAGGCGAGAATGAGCTTCAATTGTTTCTCTGTCTGAGCCAGGAGATTCCTGCATAGAGTGCAGTGGAATTCCTCCACATAGAGTGCGTTGAGGAGGATGGACAGTTAAACTCTCATTCTCATTCACCCAGAAGTTAAAGTGGGTCAGGGAGTCTTGCAAGAGAAGTGCAGGCCAAAGTCAAAGTCTCAGAAGTTGGTCTGAGGAAGAAAGCCGGAGATTTCTGATGCAGGTGAGTGCACAGAATTTGAACACTTCAACACTTTGTAAATTGTTGAAGGTCGAGCGCAAGAAGTGTGCATGAAGTCTCAGAAGGAGTCAGAGTTGATAAAGCTTAGGAGGGATAGTTCCTTGAAAATATTGTGGGAACGGATCCTGGAGAAGCTTCGAACAGGACGAGGCTTGGAGCATGAGGTTCCTCTAGAGGAAGAGAATCGATGACTTGAAATCGTCATGGAAGCTCACGAAGATCCGCAGACCGTCGGATTGTGGATAGGTAGCATGGGGTTAAATCCTTTGGCGCAGGAGGATAGAACCCACGCTCATCGGGGTTCGGCATTCGGTGGTTGACGAGGCAAGTTTCATGCACGTCGAAATCGCGAGTCGCGATTTCCCGAATCAACGGGAGTCATTGGTCAGAGCAGGAACACGTGGCGTACGATCCCGAGGAGTCAGAGAATTGGGATTCGGTGTTCGGGGTTTCCAACAGCAAGGGAAAATTGTATCGTAGATTCGCGATCCGCAAAATCCCGAAGGCGATGTGGTAGAGTGGGACCCCGAAAGATAGTGGAGCACAGGTGGCGCTGTATCGAGTAATTAGTACCTCGGTACTCGGGGTTTTGAAAGTTCAAGCCGTTGACATCGCGGATAGCGATTTCCCGATAGGGAAATCCCCGACATACAAGTGTTGACCATTGACCATCAGCATTCGGGGTTCAGAGTTGCACGATATTTTGCATACAGGTTCGCGATACCACGAAACCCGATTTCCCGATTCGCGAAGGGGAGATCTCCGAGGAGATAGTTGTGGGTAGCGAGAACTCCTGAGAGGAGCTGGAAGAGCTTTGAATCTTCGAGCCTGTGAGTCGAAGAAGGTCGTGGTGAGAGCGAATGTGCCGTCGAGGGCAGGGTTGCATCAGAGTGGTATCAGAGGGGATTGAGTTCTCTTTGTTCAGGTAATAGGGAGAAGCAGATTTCACCATGCTGCCTAGAAGGGAGAGGCAATCACCTGATCGTGAAGACAGAGACGCACGAAGAAGGGGTAGACCAGCAGGTAACCCAGAAATGGAATGACAGATACGAGATCTCAGGGAGAGACTCGAGGATATGGAGACCACCCAGAGGCGCGGAGCTAGCGCTGGGGAGTTCAGCGATTTCGAAGTGGAAGAGGAAGTTGGACACGATGCCGAAGAGGTCTCAGCAGAAGATGCATCGACGGAGAGGTTAATCAGAGCCATCGCCAGGATGAGCTCGAAGACCAAGATGGACATTCCTGTCTATGAGGGAAGTCTAAATGAAGAAGAGTTGTTGGATTGGATCCGAGCACTCGACACCTACTTCGATTACGAAGATATCGAAGAGGACAAGAAGATAAGACATGCTGTCACCAAGTTGAAGGGACATGCAGCCTTATGGTGGGACGAGCTGCAGGCAGACAGATGTTCCAAAGGAAAGTAGAAGATCAAGAGTTGGGATCGGATAATCGCTAAGATGAAAGCGAAGTTCATCCCCAGAGATTACCAGATCACACTGTTCAGGCGGATGCATAACCTAAGACAGAAGTTGATGACGGTGAAGGAGTACACCGAAGAATTTTACAGGCTCAACATTCGAGCTGGTCATCGGGAGAGTGATGACGAAAAGGTGGCAAGGTACCTGAATGGTCTAAGATATGACATTCAGGATGAGCTGAGCATGGTTACCATCCGAACAGTTGAGGATGGGTACCAGATGGCTTTAAAGCCCGAAGAGAAGCTGAGCCGCAAGAAGGGACAGTGAGGGCGAGGCAGGAGCCAGCCCCGAGGCAAAGAGGTTGTCCAAGAGAGAACTCAGAAGCCTCAGGGTAGAGTTGAGAGAGGTGGTACCTCATAGCAGAGGCAACCAAAAATTTAACAAAGGCAGCAATATGTTGAGCCGAGGAGGTAGCATACCGAGCAGGGTGGCAGATATGTTGACGCCAACGTAATTCCTCGTAATCAAGGTAGAGGAAGAAGCCGAAGTGGAGGAATTATCACATGTTTCACATGTGGAAAAGATGGACATAAAGTCGTTGATTGTCCAAACAGGAAGATGGACAGAGGAAAAGCCCACATCTCTGAGGCACAGAGGCGTGATGATAAGGATGAAGACACTGGAAGTGGGAAATCATTGACAGTGCACAAAGTTCTCTTGAAACCTGAGAAAGAGGTGGAGAACATAGCGCAAAGATGCAGACTGTTCAGGACCACGTGCAAGACCAAGGGATGGAAATGCAAGGTCATAGTGGACAGCGGAAGCACCGATAATCTCGTTTCAACCGAGATGGTGGAAAAGCTGGAGTTGAAGACAAACAGACACCCAAGTCCATACAAAGTGTCATGGTTGCAGAAAGGACACTGGGTAAGTGTCATGAAGTAATGCTTAGTTGAATTTTAAATGGGTGAATATAGGGATAAGATCCTGTGTGATGTTATTCCCATGGATGTCTGTCATGTATTATTGGGTAGACCATGGCAGTTTGATAGAAATTTTGTTCATGATGGGAGAATGAACACGTACACCTTGGAGAAGGATGGGAAGACACACACACTGCTGCCAATAAAAGATAAGGAGGTTAAGCCGGAAGTGAGCAGTACGATACTTCTCATGAGTGGAAAAGAACTTCTCACCGAGCTGGAGAAGAATGAAGATCCACAATTCTTTGTTGTCAGGAAGCCGAAAATTGTCCTGACAAGCACAAGAGTGGACGACTTGCCAGAGGAAATTCAGGAACTGTTGGAAGAGTTCGCTGATATCATCGTGGACGAGCTACCTCATTCATTACCACCGATGCGGAGTGTGAGTCACCATATTGACCTCATACCCAGAGCAAGTTTGCCGAATAAGGCAGCGTACAGGTTGACACCTCAGGAGAACGAAGAGGTCAAAAGGTAGGTGCAGGATCTGCAGGATAAAGGACTGGTTAGAGAGAGTCTAAGTCCATGTGTTGTTCCGACAATGTTAAGTCCAAAGAAGGATGGAGGCTGGAGAATGTGTACAGACTCCAGGGCGATAAATAAAATCACCATCAGGTACAAATTTCCATTGCCGAGAATGGATGACTTGATGGATTGCCTGAGTGGGGAAAATTATTTTTCAAAGATTGATCTCAAGAGAGGATATCATCATATCCGGATGAGAGAGGGAGATGAGTGGAAGACGACATTCAAGACAAACGAAGGTTTGTACGAATGGTTGGTCATGCCGTTTGGCTTGACAAACGCGTCGAGCACATTTATGAGGCTAATGAATGAAGTCCTGAGGGAATTCATTGGCAAATTTGTGGTCGTGTATCTGGACGACATACTGATTTTCAGCAAGACCAAGGCTGAACACATGAGGCATTTAGCCATTGTGATGAGAAGGCTACAACAGGAGAAGCTGCTGATAAATTTGAAGAAGTGCTCATTCATGCAGACAGAGCTCATTTACTTGGGTTTTGTAATCTCAACGAATGAGTTGAAGATGGATCCTGAGAAGGTGGATGTGATCAGGAATTGGCCATCGTCGAGAAACGTTTTTGAGGTAAGGAATTTTCATGGATTGGCTAGTTTCTACAGGAAATTCATTCGGAATTTTAGTGGAATTAGCACCGCAATGATGGAAACAGTGAAAAAACGACATAAGGTTTTTCACTGGACAGTAGAGGCTGAGAAGAGCTTCAATCTGTTGAAGCAGAAGATAACAGAGAAACCAATTCTGGTGTTGCCTGATTTCCAGAAGACATTTCAAGTGAAATGTGATGCCAGTGGGTATGTTGTTGGAGGAGTATTGAGTCAGGATGACATACCTGTGGCATACTACAGCGAGAATTTGGATGATGCGAAGCTGAAATACTCCATGTATGATAAAGAGTTATATGCCATCATATAGGCATTGAAGAAGTGGAGGCATTATTTAATACCCAAAGAATTTGTTTTGTACAGCGATAATCACGCATTGCAGTTCGTAAGTCAATAGGAGAAGTTGAACCAGAAGCATGCGAAGTGGGTAGAGTACATGAAAAATTTCACATTTGTGATCAAGCACATTTCGGGGACTGCTAACAAGGTGGTTGATGCCTTGAGCAGGAAATTCTTGTTGCTACAGGAGTTTAGAGTCAAAACCTTGGGTTTTGAAAATCTGAAAACCATGTATGCAGGTGATGCGGACTTCGGAGAAGCATACGAGGCAGTTGAGAATCCAGTTCTCAGGGATCGGACTCCGTGGATAGATTTCATGATCCAGGAAGGATTTCTGTTCAAAGGCAATCAACTGTGTATTCCAGATTTCTCTATGAGAGAGAATTTGGTGAGGGAAAAAC
Organism: Picea engelmannii; assembly: GCA_009831015.1. NCBI lineage: Eukaryota > Viridiplantae > Streptophyta > Pinopsida > Pinales > Pinaceae > Picea > Picea engelmannii. The sequence goes on from ML777197.1 coordinate 1,605,035, forward strand.
AAAGTGGAGGCTTAGCAGGTCATTTTGGACATGACAAAAAATTCGCCAAGTTGAGCGAATCATATTATTGGCCAAGGATGCGCACTGATGTAAAGCGGTTTGTTGACAGGTGTATGATATGTCAACATGCGAAGGGATGAAAACATAACACAGGGTTATATCAGCCATTGCCCATACCTGAGAGGCCGTGGGAGGCAATCAGCATGGATTTTGTATTGGGTTTGCCGAGGACGCAAAGGGGATTTGATTCCATATTTGTGGTGGTGGACAGGTTTTCGAAGATGGCACATTTCATACCGTGTCATAAGACCAGCAATGCGACCCACATCACGAATTTGTTTTTCAAAGAAATTGTGCGATTGCATGGATTGTCGAGGAGCATAGTCTCGGATCGGGATACCAAGTTCATAGGTCATTTTTGGAGGACACTATGGAAGAAGCTAGGGACTAACTTGGCGTTCAGTTTTTCTTACCATCCATAGATAGATGGACAGACAGAGGTGGTGAATAGAAGCCTGGGAGATTTATTGAGGAGCCTGGTGGCGGAGCATCACAGCAGCTGGGATCAGATCCTACCACAGACAGAATTCACGTACAACGATTCGGTGAATCGGAGTACAGGTAAGAGTCCATTCCAAATTTTGTATGGGACACAGCCGAGAGGAGTTTTTGAGCTCAGGGAGTCAGAACAGGCTGAAACTAGCAGCGCGAGTGCAGAAAGATTCGCTGAGGCGATGCAGGAACTTCACGCGGAGGTGAAGCAGCGATTGTAGAAGTCCAATCAGGAATATAAGCGCAGATCCGACCAGAGGAAGAGACAAATTCAGTTTGAAGTTGGAGACATGGTTCTGGCGCACTTGAGAAAGGAAATATTCCCAAGGGGAACGTATAACAAGCTCAAGATGAAGAAAATCGGGCCATGCAGAGTCTTGAGAAAATTCGGGGAGAACGCATACGAGCTTGAGTTGCCAGAGGGCATCAGGATATCTCCGATATTCAATATTTTGGATTTATACCCATACAGGGCTGCAGGAGCAGGAGTTGTAACTGAAGAACCGGAAGTCCAGTGGCAGAAACAGATGTCGATAGCTAAAAAGCCTCAGATGGAGTGCATACTGGATAAACGGGCAGGAAAGAAGACCAGGCGAAAGCAGTATTTTGAATACCTGGTGAAATGGAAGAATCACCCAGTGGAGGATGCCAGCTGGGAAACAGAGGTCGTCATATAGAAGCATGGTCACACCGTGCAGGAGCTCATGGACAGGAGCCCATGAAAATTTTCGAGCCGAGGAGTATGATGCAGGAGCATCCACACCTCAACAAGTGAGCCAGCGCGTGGAGCAAAGAAAAGACAACTGGAGAGCGCCAGCATTCAAACTTTGAAATATTTTGATATTTGGTGCGCCAAACATTAATGAATTGGTGTAATGAAGCGCACTTGTACATTGTAATGGACCTTGAGCAGATAAGCTCTCGTCCTTAGGTAGTTGAGGCATTTATTAGATTTAATGCAAGTAGATAATTTAATTAAGTCTAGATTAGACAGTTTTACTTTCGAGAGGGAAAACGGAATATAGGCACCCTCCTTTGTATTATTATATTCATATTCATTATTATCATCATTATCATTCAGGAGAAAGGAGAGAGCAAAGCAGAGAACTGGTGAAGAATCCCCATGTACAGATATTGAATTAATAGGAAAGCTTTGATTCAATTCCATGGTTGTGATTATTCTCTGTGTGTTATTGATATAATGTTGTTGCATACTTGTGTCTGTTTATGCCTTTATTGTATATGCTGCATATGTAATTTCATGGAAGATTAGAAATCTGGGAGAGAGGCGAGAATGAGCTTCAATTGTTTCTCTGTCTGAGCCAGGAGATTCCTGCATAGAGTGCAGTGGAATTCCTCCACATAGAGTGCGTTGAGGAGGCTGGACAGTTAAACTCTCATTCTCATTCACCCAGAAGTTAAAGTGGGTCGGGGAGTCTTGCAAGAGAAGTGCAGGCCAAAGTCGAAGTCTCAGAAGTTGGTCTGAGGAAGAAAGCTGGAGATTTCTGATGCAGGTGAGTGCACAGAATCTGAAGACTTCAACACTTTGTAAATTGTTGAAGGTCGAGCACAAGCAGTGTGCGCGAAGTCTCAGAAGGAGTCAGAGTTGATAAAGCTCAGGAGGGATAGTTCCTTACAAATATTGTGGGAACGGATCCTGGAGAAGCTTCGAACAGGAYGAGGATTGGAGCAGGAGGTTCCTCTAGAGGAAGAGAATTGATGACTTGAAATCGTCATGGAAGCTCACGAAGATCCGCAGACTGTTGGATCGTGGATAGGTAGCGTGGGGTTAAATCCTTTGGCGCAGGAGGATAGAACCCACGCTCATCGGGGTTCAGAATTCGACGGTTGATGAGGCAAGTTGCATGCACGTAGAAGTCGTGAGTCGCGATTTCCCGAATCAATGGGAGTTGTTGATCAGAGCAGGAACACATGGCGCACGAGCCCGAGGAGTCGGAGAATCGAGATTCGGCGTTCGGGGTTTCCAACAGCAAGGGAAACTTGTATCGTAGATTCGCGATCCGTGAAATCCCAAAGGCGACGTGGCAGAGTGGGACCCCGAAAGATAGTGGAGCATAGGTGGCGTTGTATCGGGTAATTAGTACCTCGATACTCGGGGTTTTGAAATTTCAAGCCGTTAACATCGCGGATAGCGATTTCCCGATAGGGAAATCCCCGACATACAAGTGTTGACCGTTGACCATTGGCATTTGGGGTTCGGAGTTGCACGGTATTGTGCATACAGGTTCGCGATACTGTGAAACCCGATTTCCCGATTCACGAAGGGGAGATCGCCGAGGAGATAGTTGTGGGTAGCGAGAACTCTCGAGAGGAGTTGGAAGAGCTTTGACTCTTCAGGCCTGTGAGTCGAAGAAGGTCCTGGTAAGAGAGACTGTGCCATCGAGGGCAAGGTTGCGTCACATCATGCGAGAATTGAAAAAGATCAAACTTTTAGAGTTTGCTGGGGGTCGTGCCAGAGAACACGTGGAAGCATGGTTGGAAGACATGACAAGGTGTTTTTCCTTAAGGGACTATGCATCCAACTCAAAGGCAAAGATCGCCATTTTTCAGTTAAGAGACAATGCCTTGAACTGGTGGGGAAACTTGGAAAGACAACTGCACCTTACCCCAGACACAGTATCTTGGGAACTTTTCGAGGAGAGGTTCCAAAGGAATTATCTACCAGCATACTACGAGGAACAATAGGTAGGGGCATTTCATGCCTTAGTACAAGGAAACCGAACTGTAGAAGAATATGAGATCAGATTTATGGAACTGGTCAAATATGTTTTGTATATGGACAATGACCAACGACAGGCACAACGCTTCGTCTATGGATTAAACCCTAAGATAAGAGATATGGTGCGGATGTGGAAACCGTCTTCAGTAGCAGAAGTGGTGGAAAATGCACGTTATGCGGAAGAACACATGAACTTAACCGGGGGTACAAGACCAACATTTCCGCATCAGCCTGGATTCGTAGGAAAGGCCCCAAGGACATTTCCTAGGGGAGGGGGCTCAAGGCCACTGCCATATGGTAATAGAGTCGTGCCAAGGACAGTAGCTGCAGGGATTTCAATGGTAGCGAGTGCAGCATATCGTTCATCGCCAATGGCGCAGACATGTCCACGAACATCTCAGGGAACAGTGAGTAGGGGTAGGGGTTCCAGGGGAAGGAACTCATTTTAGAGACAGTCACATAACAGTACACAGGTTCAATCTCATGTTACCTGTTGGGGGTGCGGAGGACCCCATTACCAGTGTGACTGCCCAGAGTTACAATCAGGGTTTGTGCATAGAGAAGGAAAGGCACCAATGGGAAGATCAAGTAGCAACCACCAGATTTACACAGCGGTTAATAACCGTCAGGCCGAACATCAATCCATGGTGGTGGAGTCATCAGGTACGCTAAATCATATCAATGTTAAGATTTTGTTTGATTCTGGTGCGACAGATAGTTTCATTTCACCATCTGCATTAGAAAAGAGTGGGTTAGCAGCCTACGAGCACGATGACTTTAAACAGGTCAAGATGGATTTGGGGGAAAAACAAGTGGTAGGACCTAATGTTGATAATTGTATAGTAGACCTGGGAGTGTGTACTACCAGGTTGAAGGTATACGTCACTGCTCTCGGGGCATATGACCTAATCATTGGAATGGATTGGTTAGCAACTCACCGAGCTTTGGTAGATTGTTTCGCAAAGAGGGTGCTTTGTGTCGACGATGAAGGAAGACCAGTAGAGATCCAGGGTGTACAGAGAAAAGTGTCATTATGCTTTATATCAACTATGAAGGTTAAGCGATGCTTGAGGCAAGGGTGTCGATTGTATGTAGTGGAAGCAGTGAATGAAAGGAAGGGACCCTCATTGGATCAATACCCAATATTGTCATAATTTCAGGATGTTTTTCCGAACAAGTTACCAGGGTTACCTCCTGAGAGGGAGCTTGATTTTACTATTGAGATAAAACCTGGTGCAGAACTGATCTCCAAGACTCCGTATCGGATGACAGCGTCGGAACTTTGTGAATTGCAAATGCAGTCGAAAGAGTTACTGGACTTAGGGCTAATAAGGCCCAGTGTTTCACCCTGGGGCGTGCCGATAATTTTTGTAGATAAGAAGGACGGATCCTTACGACTGTGTATAGACTACAGGGACTTGAACCGTGCTACAGTGAAAAATAGGTACCCAATGTCGCGGATAGATGAACTTTTCGATCAGATGAAAGGAGCAGTGGTATTCTCAAAGATCGATTTGTGATTAGGGTATCATCAGTTAAGGATTAAGGAAGGTGATATCCCAAAAACTGCCTTCTGAACTCAGTTTGGACATTACGAGTTTGTTGTAGTACCTTTCGGATTGACTAATGCGCCAACAGTATTCATGAGCCTCATGAACGGCGTATTCCGGAAGTACTTAGAGCGTTTTGTACAAGTCTTTTTAGATGACATCCTCATCTATTCCAAGAATGAAAGAGAACATGAGGAACACTTGCGAATAGTGTTGTCCTTCCTTAGAGAGAACAAATTGTATGGGAAGCTGTCGAAGTGTTCCTTCTTCTAGAAAGAGATCCATTATTTAGGTCATATCATTTTCGGCGAAGGAATCTCTGTGGACCCAGAAAAGGTAAAGGCCATTATGGAGTGACCAGTGCCGAAAAATGCCCATGAGGTGAGAAGCTTCATGGGGCTAGCAGGTTATTACCGGAGATTTGTGGAAGGGTTCTCAAAAATAGCGAAACCCATCACCACCTTGTAGCGCAAGGGGGTCAGGTATGAATGGACAGTAGAGTGTGATAGTGCATTCATTGAGCTTAAGAGGTTACTAACTAGTGCGCCAATTCTACGAGTGTCAGATATGGAAAAGGATTTCACAGTCTGCACAGATGCCTCAAAGCAAGGGTTTGGGGCCATGCTAATGAAGGATGGAGGAGTGATAGCCTATGCATCGAGGAAGTTGAAGAAACATGAAGAGTTATACGTGACTCATGATTTAGAGTTGGCAGTTGTAATGCTAGCTCTGAAAATTTGGAGGCACTATCTTGTGGGGAAAAACTTCGAGCTCAAAACAGACCATCAAAGTTTAAAACATCTCTTCACTCAAAGAGATCTGAATGTCAGGAAAAGGCGATGGAGTGATTTTATGAGTGAGTATGATTTTGGTATTTCATACATCAAGGGAAAGGAAAATGTGGTCGCAAATGCCTTGAGTAGGAGACCATGTATCTTCTCCTTAGTAACCTTAAAGGTCAATCTGAGGGAACATGTGTTGACACAACTCCAAGGAGACAGTTGGTATTTAAAGGTTACTTCAAACCTCTAGAGCGAGAGGCAATTAGATCCAAAGTATGAAGGATATAGTCTGGAAACAGATGGATTGTTAAGATATCGAGGAAGGATGTACATCCCTGAGAATGGGGATATTTGAAGCATCATACTGAAGGAAGCCCATAGAGCACTTTATTGTGCACATTCGGGTGTGAAGAAGATGTACGTAGATATGAGGAAGCTCTTCTTCTGGGTAGGCATGAAGCGCGATGTATTCCATTTCTTCGCCAAATGCCTGGAGTGTCAACAAGTGAAAGCTGACCACCATCACCCGGTAGGCCTCCTACAACCACATGATGTTCCTATGTCCAAGTCGAAAGTCATCTCTATGGAATTTGTTGTGGGGTTGCCACTCACATCTCATAGACACAATTCCATTCTTGTGATAGTGGATAAGTTAACCAAGAGTGCTCATTTTATTCCGGTTAGAGACACTTACGATGCCACTGATGTGGCACGTGTGTTTGTAAGCGAGGTTATCCGTTTGCATAGGATACCTAAGAAGATCATTTCAGATAGGGACTCCAGATTCACTTCTAGGTTTTGGACAAGTTTACAGTCAGCGTTGGGGACTCAGTTGAACTTAAGCACAACTTATCATCTTGAAACAGATGGGAAAATTTAGAGAGTAAATCAAGTCATGGAAGACATGCTTAGGATGTATGTAATGGATAATCAAACCCAGTGGGAGAAGTGCCTACCTTTGGTAGAGTTTTCCTACAATAACAGTTATCATAGCTCCATTGGAATGCCACCCTACAAAGCTTTGTATGGGAGGCCATACAGAATGCCATTGAGTTGGGATAGACTAGAAGACCGAGTAACATTTGGGCCAGAATTGATTCAAGAAATGGAGGAATAGGTGATTCAGATTAGGCAGAGACTAAAGGAATCACAGGATAGGCAGAAAAGCTATGTGGATGCACACAGGACCGACTGAAGTTATGAAGTAGGAGACTAGGTTTTCATTTATATCAGGCCTAATAAGAGTACCATACGGTTCGGGAAGGGGACAAAGTTGTCACCTCGATTTATAGGACCATTCAGGATCCAAGAGAAAATTGGGCCCATTGCATATTGTCTCGTACTGCCACCCCACTTGCATAAAACTCATAATGTATTTCATATATCTGTTTTACGTCATTATGTTGTTGATGAATCACATAAACTGAATTGGAAGGAATTGTAGGTATCGGACATGGGAACCCTCACGGTAGAACCGTTATGCATATTGGACCGTAGAGTCCGATAGCTCAGGAACTGTCTGGTAGACCAAGTGAAGGTCCAGTGGGACAAGTATAGTCCACGATCTGCTACTTGGGAAGACGCCAAGACACTACGGCGAGACTATCCCTCACTTTTTTTACCACCTCGAGAACATATTTCTCGAAGGATGGGTGTATGTAACACCACCTTTTGACTTAGACAGCCAGGATTACCTGAGGCCTATATACTTTATTTTCTAGTCACAATGAAACTATTAAGTGATACACCTAAACTTTAAATATATGAACTTTTATGAATGATTAAATGTTATTGATGATGATGTATGTAATGAGATCTATTAGGTGAATGTAAATTTTACAAATGTTTAAATGTTATTTATGATGATGTATATGATGGGACATATTGTGAGAATGTGAATTTAATGAATGTTTAAATGCTATTAGGATGATGTTGGATATGATGCAATCTATTTTGGGTAAATGATAATCTTATGAATGGGTGTAAATGATAATCTTATGTTGGATATGATGCTCTGATACCATGTGGGAAACTGGCTGTCATTATTTCAGGGATAGAAGCTAGGCGCATTCTACGACTAAGGTGGGGTTGAGGGTGGCGTGATCCATTCTCTTTGTGTTTATGTGCCTTTTTAATTGGACGATGAATCTAGAAGGTAGATTGGGTGTACTAAATATGGACATTAGCACAATTCCATCAAAACCTAGGTCTGATATATTTTTTTAATATGCCCATATTTAGTACTTTGTTGATACTTTGTGTATCAGATATCTGCAAGTTATGTTTACTCGAGATTACTGATAATATTCTTTTATTGAATCTTATTTTAACCTAGTTTTCTTGTTATATATTAGGACAAATGTGGGCTATCCTCTATGAAATCTAATGGTTATTTTATCAACAATCATCGTTGTTGGTTATTTTGGTACGTTTTGGGAAATGGCGATGCTCAGGGGATCCAAATCCTGTGGATTAACACATCAATGCTCTCGTTTTATCTTCAACAGAAACTCCTTGGTTGAGCGATTTGTTGGTGTATTCCCAGTGTGTGGAAACGGATTCGAACCTACAACCTCCCAGCAACGGAGTTTGGCAAATGCTGTCGATTCGAATGCATCATGTGCTGGTAATGAGAAGGTGCCCTTCAAGAGCTCCTTGAAAGCCGTTGAAGCTGCGAAATTCGCTGCCATGGCAGACAAATGATGGGATCATGAAGATCTTTTCAAGCCACTGCATTTAATGAACCCTACTAGAATTTCCTTCATTCGTTCAACACTTTGTTAACACTTCAGAAAAGATCCAAATAGTTCAAGGCCTTTTGAAGGATTGAGAATAATTGATGTTGGTTTTGGAGGTGGTCTTCTTTGTGAGCCTTTATCAAGAATGAGAGCATGGGTGACTGGAATTGATGCAGTGGAGAAAAATATCAACATTGCATTACAACATCCGATGCGAGATCCTTTGACTGCATCTATAGATTATCAGTGCACAACAGTTGAGCAGTTGGTACAAGAGAAAGAACACTTTGATGTTGTGATTTCACTGGAGGTAATTGAAGCTTTGTTTTAGTATTTCGAGATGCAGTAGGGGTTGTGCACACTCCATTCAGGAGGAAATATCTATCTATTGTATTAAGAGCTACTCTAATACTTTTTTTTATTATTATTGTGATATTTGTTTTTACATTTTCAATATGTATTTCATTTATTTTTATATTTGTGTTAAAATTTTTGTGTTTGGTTTGCAGGTTAGGCGGAGCTGGGAACTTGGCCCTTAACGCTCCAGATTGTGAACGAGGTGCTCTGATACCATGTGTAGTAGCCGTAAAAAAAAATACAAAATTTAATTCTAATTTAGCATATAATTATTTCTTATATTAAAATAATTCAATCACCAACATCTGAGCATATGATTTTCGACAAAAAAGTTTAAAATTTTATCCACAGCATAAGAATTACTCAACATAATAATTAACTTACCTCCCCCTGATGTTAATTCCCCCGTCTATTTGGTTGTTCGTTGCTGAACTATGTCAAACACTGCCCAAACCTTCTTCCACCCTGCCAACTAGGACAGCTTCCTAGCTCCAAGATATCATATGGATATCCTGGCCCCCGTGCCCAAAACCTCCAGCAAACCGGTGCCCCCTGTACTAATCCTCCCGACTACACAACTCAAACTCTCCTCCCTCCAAATCCAAGAGAAACCCCAAAATAAAATTCTTCATAGAATGATAATCTCTGCCTTCGTAAACCTCCTCCTCTCATATCCTCCTTCACCGCCCTTTCTCCTCATTTATTTTCTTATCTCTACATTCATTACCTTATCCACATAGTTAATGCCCCTTATCCCATTATTCATGTTCCTTATTCGTTTATTAATGCCCCTTATCCCCTCTGTATACGTAATCTTTAATTTAACAATATAATTTATTAACCCTCTTAAATTTATTACCCTGTTCATTCAATGTGATAGGTAATTAATTTAATTAATTAATTAATCAAAATTATAACAATTAATTAACTAATAAATATTTAATTAATATTATTATGCCAATCTTTGTTTAGTTAAAACCATGTTAAGACAATTAATCACCTAATTAATTTTGCTTAATAATCCCTAAGCATATATTCTACTAGGGTTGTTACAGTTTTCATCCCCCGGTCACATGAGAAGCTAAACTTCAAATTTTTTTCCTGGCTCTTGAGTAAATTCAGAAATCCCAATTCTGCCATTYTAGGGTCTAAAGTCGCTAAAGAACAGAGCTCAGAGCTCTGAATCCGCTGATCTTGCTCTCGGATAGTCAGATCTAGCCAGATCGAAATTAAATAAGTAGTCTACCCCATGATTTTCGTCCCGAAGTCACATAAAGGATTTCACGGACCTAGTTTTACGCGCAGGAAACAGGGAAGCATGCAAATCTCTCATAAAAAAAAATTATGTTCATTTTTTTACAAGATGGCCACCTCTAGAAATTTAGGACCAACACAAGGACTGATTCTTCTTGGAAAGAACTATGAGTTTTGGTCTCTTAGAATGAGATCCTTCTTACAAGCACAAGAGTGTTGGGATCCAATGGATCTTGGATATGTGGAACTAGATCCAGCAGACCTTGCTGCCATGACCAATCAACAGAGAACTGCTCAGGCAACATAGAGGAATAGAGAGAATAAAACAAAATTATGGATTCAAAACTCAATGGATGACTTGATTTTCTCAAAAATCACAGGCATTGTTACTTCAAAATAGGCCTGGGACATCCTTAAATCATCTTACCAAGGAAATGATAGGGTCACAACTGTCAAGATGCAGACCTTGAGGACGCATTTTGAGACTTTAAAAATGACAGAGTCTAAAAACATTGACCAGTCTACTACCAGAGTCATGCGAATTGTAAACCAGATCAGATTGACTAGTGAAGCCATCCCTGATCAAAGAATTGTTGAGAAAGTCCTCAGAAGTCTACCAAATAAATTTGAAATGGTTGTTATGGCTATCCTTGAATCAAAGGATCTATCAAATTTTTCAACAGATGAATTAATGGGCTCTCTATTGACACATGAGACCAGACTACATCTAGAAGATGAATCAATAGCCAATGCCTTCAAGAAGTCCAAGTAACAATCACTCAAGTGAAGGTCATAAACAATAGAACCAAAATTAGAATTTCCAAGGTCACATACAATAGAACCAAAATCAGAATTTCTAGACTCAAAGAGGTAGAGGGAGAAGATAAAATGACAAATCAAACATACAATGTTATTACTGCAAAATTTATGGTCACTAAGGATCTGAATGTCATAAAAAACAAGTAGATCATCTCTCAGGCAGAGCACATGTCTCAAATCATGAAGGAGAAACCTCATATGGTATGTTTCTCTCATGCCACAAGACTGAAGAACAACATAAAGATCTCTAGTTGCTAGACAGTGAATGAAACAATCACATGATAGGTAACAAAGATTTAATTTCATGCATTGATTCTTCAATTTCATCTGATATTACACTTGGAAATGATTCCTTAGTCAAAGTTCAAGGAAAAGGAACTGCACCTATTCTTACTAAACAAAATGTAAAGAAAGACATAAACAATGTATATCATGTTCCAAATCTGAAACATAATCTGTTAAGTGTAGGACAGTTAATTGAACATGGCTATAAGGTACTTTTTGAAGGAGCATCATGTAGGATATATGATAAAACCCCCAGCAAAAAATTGACTTATGAAATCCACATGGCTAGGAATAGAATGTTTCCCCTGACCCTCAGAACTGCAAATCTGATTCAATCATATGTAAAAAGTGCATACACCCCCAATGAAACTATGGTTTGACATACAATATTTGGACATCTACCCTTTCAGATTATAAGCCTTCTACAGAAGCACTCCATGGTCAAAGGTCTACCTTTCTTCAAAGAGAAAAATCCCCCATGTGAGTCTTGCATTCTTAGAAAACATAAGAGAACTAGTTTTCCACAGTCCTCCACTCAAGCCAAACAACACTTAGAGTTGGTTCACACTGACCTATGTGGACCAATGAAAAAAAATTCAATAGGTGGTAGTGTTTATTTCTTAACGTTTATTGATTACTTTAACAGGAAAATTTGGATCTATTTTCTCAGACACAAGTCTGAAACTTTTGCAAACTTCAAAGAATTCAAAGTTGAACATGAAAAACAAAGTGGCAAATATGTAAAAGTTCTCAGGTCATATGGAGGAGGAGAATACAACTCCAAAGAATTTGAAATTTTTTGCAAAACACAAGGCATCATCATGCAAACTACAACTAGGTATACTCCACAACAAAATGGAGTGGCTGAAAGGAAAAATCAGACAATAATGAACATGGCAAGAAGCCTTCTTAGAGAGAAATGTCTGTCAAATCTATTTTGGGCTAAAGCATTAGCATGCTCAGTTTATCTCTTGAATAGATCTCCAACCACCAGCCTCAAGAAGCATGGAGTGGGACAAAGCTAAATGTTGCTCATCTTAAGACATTTGGATGCATAGCATTCGCTCACATATCTTCCGAATTGAGGAAAAAACTTGATGATAGAAGTGAGAAATGTATTTTTGTTAGCTACAGTGAGACATCCAAATCCTACAGACTCTACAATTTGATTTCAAAGAAACTAATTCTCAGCAAAGATGTCAAATTTATTGAAAATCGATTCTAGAGTGAGTCTGAAAATTGGTCTATGGATAGTCAAAATCCATTGTTGCCACTTCCTGAAAACATAGAAAATTCAGGACATCAATCACATCAGTCTGCCCTTCCAATATTGTAGGTACAAGGACATCTTGAAAGTCCTCATGACAACTCTACTTCAAGCAGAAATTCATCCTCTGAACTTCAAAATCAGATAACTCGAAGCTTGAGAGAAATCCATCAAACGTTGGATGATATTGATCAGCACAGTCTTTTCGCATTAATTTCATGTCAACCTACATCTTTTAAAGAGGCCACTAAAGATCCATATTGGGTTCAAGCCATGAATCAAGAGATTGACTCCATTGAGAAGAACAAGACATGGGATCTTGTTGATCTTCCCAAACACAAGAAAAGTATTGGTGTCAAGTGGGTTTACAAAACTAAACTCAATGAAAAGGGGCAGATTGAAAAACATAAGGCAAGACTTGTTGCCAAAGGATTCTCACAACAACCACGTATTGATTATGGTGAAAATTTTGCTCTAGTAACAAGTTTGGACACTGTAAGGACTCTCTTAGCCATAACATCTCAACACAAATGGCAAATATATTAGATGGATGTTAAGTTAGCTTTCCTGAATGGTGTCTTAGAAGAAAAGGTCTATGTGGATTAGCCACATGGATTTGAATTCAAAGAGAAACCATCCAAAGTGTATCGATTGAAGAAAGCCTTGTATGGCTTAAAGCAAGCTCCAAGAGCTTGGTACATCAAAATTGACACTTACCTGATCAAGAGTGGTTTCAGCAGAAGCCAAAATGAGCCAACTCTATATACCAAAACTGATTAGCAAGGTAAAATTATGAATGTATGTTTATATGTTGATGACATGATATATACTTGAAATCTTGAGTTAACCAATTTTAAACATGCCATGCAATCTGAGTTTGAGATGACAAATCTTGGCATAATGAAATATTTTTTGGGGATTGAGGTTGACCAATCAACCAAAGACATTTTTGTCTATCAACAAAAGTATGCAGCAGACATCGTCAAAAGATTCTACATGGAAGACTGCTATCCAATAGAAACTCCTATACCCCTAGGCACAAAATTGAGCAAACAAGATGAAGGCCCTACAGTGGATTCTACCATGTACAAAATTTTACTAGGCATTTTGTTGTATCTTACAACAACTAGGCCTGATATTATGTATGCAACCAGCTTTGCTTCAAGGTTCATAGAATCCCCCAAAGATTCTCACTAGAAGATGGTGTAAAGAATTCTGAGATATGTTGCAGGCACTCTCAATTTTGGCTTATGGGACACTCAGTCTGATGATAATCATCTCTCTAGTTACACAGACAGTGATTTTGCAAGCAACCTAGATGACCAGAAAAACACCTCAGGACATGCTTTTCACCTGGGCACGAATTTGATTTCTTGGGCATCGAAGAAGCAGCCCATTGTATCAATTTCTTCTGCAGAGGCAGAGTATGTCGTTGCTACCTCAACTTCCTGTCAAGTTGTGTGGCTGAGAAGAATATTGAATGATATGTCATATACAGAAAATGAGTCAACTCTTATCTTCTGTGATAACACCTCGACAATTGCTTTATCCAAAAACCATGTGTTTCACAAGAAAAACAAGCATATTGACACTCGTTTTCACTTCATACGCGAGCTAGTCAATAATGGTGACATCACACTTCAATTTTGTGGCTCACGAGATCAATTCACGGATATTTTTACAAAGCCACTAGGAAAATCCATTTTTTATTTTCAGAGACAACACTTGGGCATTATCAGTGCTAATGCTTGTAATTGTTGTGTTTAAGAGGGAGTGTTAATTATATATGTAACCTCAACCGTATGTGACTGTACACTGCCAATTGTCCTGTCCAGTTGTACGATTGTTTCTTGATTTTCTTTACTTGCTGAAGTTTATTTAGCTCAGCTCTTTTCAGTTAATGAATTGTGCCCTGCTCATTCCTGCTTTCCAATTTCGTCTGCAAAATAAGCACAAAGTCACCTAATATAACATCAGTGTATATTTTAGACGGTGTATGTGTATGTATATGTTGTGTATACTTATGTTTGACATGGTGTGTGAGTGAATGAGACGGATTACCATAAGACCCATCTAAACCCGGGTTTGACATGCACCTCGAGATTGTGAGGTTTTATATACTGAGTTTCAATATTTGATATGTAAGCCATTTGAGTCAACTCGATATATACATCCTGGATCTTCACAACTTGGAATGCACATTAAACCCAAATGCATATTAATCCGGGTGTAGATGGGTTTGTGTTAGCGTTACCTGAAGTAGCGGTTATTAGAGTGTGGGAAACAGTCTCAAAGCCTCAGGGAGGCGTGGGTGGATTGCTCTAGTCGAAATTTGCGTGATTCTTGTTTAGAGAAAGACCGAGTATAATAACCGAACTAAAAATTATTTGTAATTTTGATTGAAATTGAAAAGAATCCGTTGAAGTAGTTTTGAAACGTGTTCAAAAAAATTTCCTGGTACATCATAGCGAGAGGCAGTACTTTCCTGTGATGTTTTCATAACCTCTCAAGGAAAGGATTTTATCTCAATGATTTATAAATTCAAATAACATGTATGACTTATATGTTAGAGATCCAGAGCACTTTTGAATGAATTTTCAATGAGTAAAGGTTGAGTACAAACTCAAAAAGATTTATGTCGATAAGGGTGGTTATGCTATTAATATATCATGAATTAATACAAAATGGCTGTTGCAATATATAATGATATAATAACATAAATCCATTTAATTTTTTATCTCTAAATGTTTATTGCACTTTGAAGGAGATTTTACACATTCAGAGTTGTTTTAATTTTTATTGTATCCTTGGTATCTTAATAGTTGTGAAGCAGATTGAAATGTGCTCAAATATAATTTATTATGGAAAAAATATACAATGAATATAAAACCATTCAAAATTTAACATGGTTAATCATAAACAACTTGAAATAGTATGTGGAACAATACTTACCAATTTGTTTGAAATGATTTTTGTGTTTTATGTGTTTATTTTTTACTTTGATTGATGTGCAAAATCATTCCCTCTTATGCCATTTGATATCATGTTTATTTATATGAAAAAACATATGGGTTGAAGATTCATAAATGTGGTCATTGTTTTTTTATGGTAAAGTTAAAAATAGTATGAGTTATCATTGACTATGTTCCTATTCTAGTTCCACTCTTATATTAATGATTTGTTATAGTGTTATTCTAGTTCCACTCTCATATTAATCATTAATGAACAATCGAATTGTTAAAAGTTAAACTATTGCATGAGAATAGGTTAAATATTGAAGTTCTATTATTACATTAACAATTAAATTTTAATGAACAATGTTGAGATGGATTAAACTATAGCATGAAGTTTATACATTTAAATGTATTTCAAGACACATAGTTCCTTTGGCTCCATCTTGTCAACAAGTTATCGGATAAAATGGAAAATGCAGGAATAATAGAAGGCCAGGAAATCCTAGATAGGCCATGTGATTCCAACAGGTTATACCTGTTGTCTAAGAAATGCTCCAACCTTGCGACATAAGAAACCACATCCTCGGATGGGGTGTTAGGGATGCGCAAGGCTCTTCCTAGAGAACCATTTGAGCACGTGTCTTGCTCGCAAACCAGGCATCAGTTGGTTCCACGCGTTGGCATGTCAACTCACATGAATTCGATAGATGGGTTGGATGTGGAGGAATGTGCGGGCATTATTTTGAATTACAGCTTGTATCAAAGACATAACCTCCAACTCCCCTGTTTCATCATGATTCTAACCCATTTCAAAATTCATCACTCTTACGAGTGGAATGCCCAAGCTATTGTTCAATATTATGGCTTTGAGTGGAGAGCTCATATCACTAGCATAATTTTCAAGGGTGGATTCGTTGTGACTATGAGGCTTATCAGTATGATAAAGGTGGAGACCTTTCCTCTTCGCTAAAGAGGCTTTGCTTGGAATCTCTGTGTGACCTCATGCTTCTTCTGGGATTCATCCAATATTCAACCAGATTTTTCCATTTCTTCTTTAGCAATGCTTCTCAACTGTGGATATAACCATGGTTATCGTTGAGGTAGAAGGACCCTCCCCAACCGCTCTACTTCTACAATTCAATCTTGAACTGAATAGTACGCAGGTGCAACTTGAAGCTAGGGTCGTTCCAGAGGAATACCGAGAGTAAATTACTCATCATATCTAGGAGGAGATATCTAATGTTGAAGAAGAAATTCACTTGGAGAGAGGCAACATCCATGAGTGGGAAATATATGTTGAAATCAGAGACTAGGTACCTAATTTGGCGAGAGCGAGGGATGCCAAATACCGGAGAATGGTGGACTTGTATTGGCATATTAAAACCTTTGCGGGAAAGGTTCTATAGGATAAATGTAATGTCCCCACTTTGGGACCTCATTACATTTCAGGGTGTTACGATGACCAGAGTAGCCAGATGGATGTTATAGCGAGTATAGTGACTATTGAGGAATATTTTGGGGTCCATCTTGTATCGTTTGAATCCTATTTCATCATTATGATCCATTCCGCACAGATTGGTCTTGGTTCCATTGCATTCTGACAATTTCCACGATTTTGAGTATTTTGAGCTATAGGTTAATTAAATTCACTAAAGAGGTCATTTTGGGCACAATACTTGGAGGAACCTCTCAGTGTAATAGCTCATTGGAATTGGGAGGAAGAATACTACAAGATAGGATGATGAGAAGTGACTTTCAGTGGCCAGGGAAGTCACAAGGAGAGATAACGTGCTTTTCAAAGGTAAAAAGGTTAATTAATTAATTAATAATGAATAAAGTAAAAGTCACTTTGGAGGGACAAGGTGAGAAGGAAGTATAAAAGAGAGGCAAGGGCCTCTATTCTAGGGTTCATGTATGATTATCATTTTGATATCTGACTTCTATTTAGTGAGCCCATACCTTGGGGGTTTTGAGGGTTTTGACTTAACAAACCCTAGAGGACAATTCGGTGGTGAAAGATTCCACTTAACTTGTCCCAAGCTTGGTCTCATGGATTCAATACTCCCCCACAACATTCTATTGCATATCTACGCAGTTGCAGGAGATTTCTACACCAGTTACTTGTACAGGAAGAGAGAGTGCACACCATTGGGGGTTTCCAGCAAAGGGGGGCACACCATTCATTGAAGGTAGGTTTGATATAGCCAAGGAGAGGGGATTTTAGAGATTTGAGTATCTGGGTTCTTCTTGCAGGGTCTTCACCATCACTTCTAGTGCCTTTTGGGAGAGTTATATGGTACAAATGATTTCCTAGAGCATTGGGACAAATTGGAGAGAAGGAGGGCATTTTTGAGATTTAGATCTATTCAGTTTAGAGGGGTTAGACCTCAGATCTGATCCGGAGACTTCACCTAGTGACTTGTTGTGTCCCGATCTATCTTTCTAGCCAGTTTCGGGGCATTTGGAGGCCTCCTTCATCAGGGTCGAATTATTGGGCACTTCAGGGTTTCAGGAAGGCGCAACTTCATTGGAGGATTCAACATTTGGAGGAGTTATCCATAGAATTTCGTCCTGAGGCTTCAAGAGGGGGATCCTATCACCCCGATATATCATTCTTCCGAGTTTGGACTCATTTGGAGGCTTTATTCAGCTGGGCCGAATTTTTGAGGGTTTTTGTCTTCTACTAGAGTGTGGCCTTTCCAGTTGGGTGTTTGGTACTGCATACTGCCCAGATCTCTTCTTGTATTAAGTATTCATTGTGTATTCAACCTCTGGAGGCTTTCATATTCTTCCTGGGAGCATTTTGTAGCAACTATTATTATGTTTATTGGATCCATCTGTTGATCATTCCAGATCTGCATCATCCTTGTATTAGGTTCTTTCTCTTATAATAATAAAGGTCAGAATGGTTCCATATATGGTGTATATTGTATTTCCATTGATTATGTCTTCTGAATGTGTGATAATTGAATATAAACCCTAAGGCCGAATTTATGAAGTCAATATGCAAGTAAACACCCAAACATAAGTGAATCAACAAAGTGTTTGACAAAATGCCACAACCAGAAATAGTTTAAAAATCATGCAAAAACACAATGTTCTTGGCCTCTTGTCTTGGGAGCATTACAATAAAGAGGAGGATTGTGAGGAGATTCTCATCCAACTAGATGAGATGAAGCAAAAAATTTAGGAAATTAGTGTTGGTCTCTCACCTCGTGCCCAATAGAAAAATGCTCGGAGATACACCCTAGAGTATCTTACTAGTCCTATTAACTAATCTCAAACAGGTGTTCTCGGTAAAATCGTCATGTCTTCTTCAACGATGATCCAAATTTAGTGAGAAAAGTGGCATTGGAAAGAGGACAATCTGTAGTGTTTTTGGTACAAGTTTTAGAATCAGATATCAAATATTGTGCATGTGGCACACTGTACAAGTTTTCTCTCCCAGAAAGGCAAAAAATAGTAAGGTTTGAGAAAGTTACCCTAACTTTCACTTGGAACATTCAATTTTGGTCAAACCTATGGCATTGCAGAGAAGACACTTAAGAGTACTACAAGCTGAAATTTCAGATTTAGAAGGGTCAGAATTTCAGAAATTACATCAGAAGGAAGGCCATCCAGCAGGATAGACTCCAAATTAAGGGATTGAAAGGTACATAACTTACAATTGACATACATTTTTATTAGAATATCTATTTTTGGTGATTCAAAATTTGTGATAAAGAGGAAAAAGAGAAGAATTATTGTTTTATCACATGGATCCAAAGGTTTCTCCAAAAAACACTAGTACTCCTCATAAAAACACAAGCATGACTTATGAATAAAATGAAGATTTCAAAAATAGGTTTACCCATTTACAAAAACAAGTTGATGAGATGAGTAGTAGTATGTTAAAACATGTGAATTTAACACATTCTCATCAACACATGGAAAATAAGATGGAAGAACATAGGTATCAAATGGAAAGAAGGATGAATCAAAATAAGGAACATATGGAAAATAAGATGGAAGAATCAAAAAAGTCCATGTCTGAAATGTTGTTACATACCCTAGATGATAGACTCCATAAAGGGGATAACAAGATGCAAGGAATTCATGAAAATGTAGAGGAAATAAGGATTGGGTCCCAAAATCATGATTATACATCACTTCAAGAGCCACATCATCAAGGTTTCAATGCGGCACTAAGGAACCACTTCATTCCAAAGATCGATATGAGGAAATTTGATGGTAAATATCCAATACCATGGATATTCCATATGGAACAATTCTTTGATCTACACCAAAAACCATGATTACAAAAGGTACATATTACATCCTTATAAGTAGAAAATGATCAATTTGTTTGGTATCAATGGCTTTGTGAAAGAAAAAAGAATTATATTATCTCTTGGTCCATTTTTACAGAAGAATTGATATCACATTATGGGGATATTTGGTGCAGGAGCATTTGCCTCCAAATCTAGTGAGACCTAGGGGGTCTTTATTTTATAGGGAGTTTGTTTTCCGAAGTGTGAAATTATTGTCTTTCTATCTCTTAATTGAATAGAATTTAATAATGTAAGTAAGGATTGGATTGTAAATGTTCTCAAATGTATGAGAACATGAAAGACTCTTAGGTGTTATAAATTTCATGAGGATTTTGTGGATCTAAGAGGATCCTTAGGAAATTGTTGAGGATTTTAGGGATTGGAGATCCAAGAGTTTAGGATTGTTAAGAGAATTGTGGATCTGAACCATAATTGGTTTCAGAATCCTTTTGTATAAATATGTAAGACTTTCAGGCATTTGGGGTTGGCCAATTGATAGTTGAATCATGCCATAGAGTTGCAGGTTGGCCATTTAGTGTATATCAAGCCAAGAGAGAGGAAGTTGGCCATTTAGAGTGTGATCAGGACAAGAGAGGAAGGGTTGGCCATTTTAGGGTATAATCAGGCCAAAAGAGAGAAATGTTTATTGTATTGATTATGCTGCAGGCTCTGAGCAACCTTGTTTGTAAATTTCATGTACAATGTGTGCTTATTTTAATGGAGAAGGAAAACACTCTATTTTGAGTGTTACAGAGAATTCAATGTGTGAAACCCTGTTCATTCTGTGAAATATTGGTTCCATATTATATGTGAATCTGTTGTAGGTGATAATCATTAGAAGATCAGGAAGGAAGCGCCTCAATTAACGCAAGCGCCTCAATTAACGCACAGAAGGAGTGCATAGAAACCTTTAAAAGCATCAAAGGAGAAGCTCAAGAGGGATAGCATAGGAAAGTGCATCTGATAAAGCTCAGGAGAGAGAGCGTGAAGTTTTGGAAGAGATCGAGAATGATCTCTAAAAGTAATCATCAATCACTATAAAGAATCGATGATTCTATTCATTTTATAAGTGTGAATCTAAGGTAAATTGGGTTGCGAGTGTGCACATGAGTTTTAACAGGAACAAGCTTCAGAAACCATTGGATCTAGATCAAGACATATATCAACCGTTGGATGAATGGAAGTTAAGTTCCATTGTTGGATTGATGGAAGGAACCGGCTACAGACTGATGCAAAACCCTTTAACCTTTGCGGACGGTAACATGTGTAGAGTAAAGAGAGAAATAAACGTCGAATCGTCTGAAACCAGATAAGTCGAAAGGAGTTGAGAGGAGCGAAAACCCAATAGAAATTGGACCATTGATCTCTGATCATCGGATTAAATTAGAGTTGTTAGATCAACCATCGGGATTTTAAATTGGAACCGGTTGCAGTAGGTCAATAGGGGAATGACCATTTCGACCGATATCACATCGGTAGTTTGGAAAGTTAAAAGGTGGAAAAGAGTCGAAGTCCCGAAGCCGATAGACCGAAGACCTTCATAAGATCTGGATCGTTGATCACAGATCATCGGATTTGAAATCCATTGTTGGATTGTGGACTGGGAAAGGTTTAAAGCATAGATCAAAAGGGACAGATCGAACGATCTGCAATGATTTGTGCCACAAACTTGCACATGAGTTAACTCTAGAACCACGATGTGACCACATTAACCATAATGCAATTCATACCACATGTCATGATCATGGATTGTTGTGCCTCGCCCTCATTGGTTAAAAGGATCCTTGGAATGATGTGACAAGGGATATAGCCCATGGTCATAGCCAAAGGTCACACCAAGGAAAAGGTAAAGCTCCAAGGGATTAATGGTAAATAAGCCACAGACATTTGAATAAAGTCCCATTAGGAGAAAGGGAATGCAATTGAATCACTAAGGAGTTGCGCCTAAGAAGGGACAAAACCGATACAAAGTCATGATTTTAAAAAGAAATTTTAACCTATTTTGGGTTTGCGGGTTATAATAGAGTTTGGTTTTTGATCGAGGATAAAAAAAAATTAAATATCCTTGGGCATCCTTATTGTAGGATATTTTGATTAGCTAGAGTTAAAAGCTTCCATAATTGTGTGTTTTTAAGGTGAACCTGTTTGGTTTACATCAAGTGGTATCAGAGCACAAGAAAAAGATTTTGTGTGCAGGGAAGAAAATCAAATAAAAAGTAAGCTCTTTGGGATTGAGCTTGGTGATTTTATTGTAACAGTTTAGGATTGAATCAGAATAGGGAAGGAAAAGAGAAAATAAAGGAATTTTCATATATTATTGCAGTTGTAGTAGAAAAAGGAATTGGATATGTAATCACTAGATGATTACAAACAAAGAAGTGCAAGTTGTTACAAAGGCATTGTACATGGAGATGGAAGAAACTAGTTAAGAGGGAATGTATTTAAAGAGGACAATGTTGAATATGAGATCTTGAAATAGATCTTATAAAAAATTATATAATGATTTTTATACTAATTTTGGTCATAAAATATTTGTGTTTGCGGGTTAATAAGACAAAGAAGAATGATTGATGGCATCCATTGCAACTATTGAAGCTGAGAAAAAGGAAGAGGGAGCAAGCAGAGCTCTCAAGTGAAGGAATTGTGACAAAACCCCAGACAACAAGTTGAATTGCTAAAGAGGAAGACGACAATTGAATTTCTCAAGGAGGTGAGCAGTTGAAGGAAAAGCAACCTAACAACTTCGAAAGTTGAGGAGAAGTCGTGCTCTAGAAAAGGTTCTAGGTGAGAGAACCAAAGGAATACCAAGAAGATGACTTGGTAAGGTAACAAGTAACAGTATTGTTGCAAGATGGGAAAGGTTTGTTGTAGCTCACAAGTGGATAAGAAGAATCCACAGAGGAAAGAGGAAAAGGTGACTATTGAGAGTCATCCTAAGGGTTCAGAGAGGAGTCACAACCAAAGAAAGGAAAATACCAAGGCAGTTGGCATAATGAATATGAGTGATGAAGAAACTGATAGGGAAATGGTTGATTTGAAAGTACACATTGATGTACTTGAGGAGTTGTTAGAGAAATATGATAAGGACCAGAGATATGGCTGGATAATGAAGACGAAGAAGGTGATATGACATTCACTACAGGTGAAGCTAAGGAAAATGATGTATGCCATGTTGAAGGAAGAACTCAAAGAAGTTGGTTCTGAGATGGAAATTTGAATATGTGAACCTGAACAAGGAACAATCCTTGGAGAAGATGAAGATGGGGATGTTGAAGAGAGATTTCTTGATTGTCTCATGAACTACTAGACCAGTTCATATCAACATGGAGATGTGGTGGTTGAGGCATCTGATGAGGAGCTTTGTATTTTTTATTCTAACATTTTGTGTATGATTGCAGATTTGGTAGGTGATGAAGAGAAATTTAAAGATGTGTTTATGCATCTTGATGAAGAAATGAAACTCCTTGAAGTGATGGATGAAATTGAAATATTTTTAATTGGGCACGTGTTTGTTGATCTTGAAAATGGTGAATTTGGCAAGGAAGTTGAAGACAATCAAATGAAGACTTGTAACAATTGTTTGGATAATAGAAGAATTTTATTGACAGAAGAATCTTCAATAACATAACAAGATGGAAGCATTATGAAACATATGGAGTAATGCATGGTAATGTTAGTAGCATAAATTCAAGAATTTTGTGATTTTAAAACTGATAATGGGTATATACATGCTGATTTTAAGAAAATTGAAGTGGAGCAGAGCTTAATTTGTTTTCTAAAGGAAGGTGAAGAAACATTATCTCATATAGTTTATGGAGATGCAGAAGATAAAGGACCACTACATGAAGACATGGAGGAGTTTTTAGCCATTGGAGTGTTGAAAGACAATCATTTGTCAGAGGAAAAAAGCACAAAAACAAAGAATGATCTTTTGGAGGAGTGGCTGACAGAAGACCTAAGTGATGTATATTGCATGGAGTATACAATTCAAGATGAATTTGTTGAATTGTATGAAGAATTGGAATTCTTGGAGGAGAAGATAATGAGCCAAAGACTGCATATTTAGGATGTGAAGTCAGAGTTGATGGAAGAAGACATTGTATTGAAAGACAATGAGAGGGAAGCTAGAGAGTATGCACAATAGCAGAGGAGAAATGGCAACAAACAAATTCAGCCAAGGAAAGATATGGATGGTGAGATTGATGATTTGTGGATGTTGATGAGAAATATATCCAAGAGAAGGTACATCAGAACGAGGAGGATAGACAACAAAACAGTTCAACTGGATGGAATACTTTGCATCAACATAAATTTTGGAAGCTTGGGGAGTTGGAAGTAATTGCAGCAACAACATGACAACAAAGTACCAAAGAAGATGGGCAACTACAACATAAAGTATAGGATCTAGGAGGAATACAACAGAAGGAATCATGATCAGGAGATCATGAAACATTTGAAGTTTGGAAGTTTGATGCAGGAGCATTTGCCTCCAAATATAGTGAGACCTAGGGGGTCTTTGTTTTGTAGGGAGTTGGTTTTCCTAAGTGTGAAATTATTGTATTTCTATCTCTTAATTGAATACAATTTAATAATGTAAGTAAGGATTGGATTGTAAATGTTCTCGAATCTATGAGAACATGAGAGAGTATTAGTTTTTATAGATTTCATGAGGATTTTGTGGATCTAAGAGGATCCTTAGGAAATTTTTGAGGATTTTAGGGATTGGAGAACCAATATTTTAGGATTATTGAGAAAATTGTGGATCTGAACTAGAATTGGTTTCATAATCCTTTTGTATAAATATGTAAACCTTTGAGGAATTCAGGGTTGGCCAATTGATAGTTGAATCAGGGCATAGAGTTGTAGGTTGGCCATTTTGTCTATATCAGGCCAAGAGAGGAAGTTGTCCATTTAGAGTGTGATCAGGCCAAGAGAGGAAGGGTTGGCCATTTTAGGGTATAATCAAGCCAAAAGAGAGAAATGATTATTGTATTGATTAGGCCAAAGGCTTTGAGCAACCTTATTTGTAAATTTCATGTTCAATGTGTGCTTATTTTAATGGAGAACGAAAACACTCTATTTTGAGTGTTACAAATAATTCAATGTGTGAAACCCTGTTCATTCTATGAAATATTCGTTCCATATTATATGTGAATATGTTGTAGGTGATAATCATTAAAATCTTAGGACGGTAGCACCTCAATTAACACATAGAAGGAGTGCACAAAAACCTTTAAAAGGATCAAAGGAGAAACTCAGGAGGGATAGCACATGAAAGTGCATCTGATAAAGCTTAGGAGAGAGAGCGCAAAGTTTTGGACGAGATCGAGAATGATATATAAGTAATCATTGATCATTGTAAAGGATCAATGATTCTATCAATTTTATAAGTGTGGATCTAAGGTAAATTGGGTTGCGAGTGTGCACATGAGTTTTAACATGAACAAGCTTCAACAACCGTTGGATCGAGATTGGGACATATTTCAACCATTGGATTAATGGAATTTAAGTTCCATCGTTGGATTGATGGAAGGAACCGACTATAGACTATTACAAAACCATTTTAACTTTGCAGGAGGTAACATGTTGGGAGTAAAGAGAGAAATAAATGATGAATTGATTGAAACTCGATAAGCCGACAAAAGTTAGGAGGAGAAAAAACCCAGTAGAAATTGGACCGTTGATATTTGATGATCTGGATTATTTTGAGAACGACATGAAGACAAAAATATAACTGATATAGAATAAGGAAATACACAAAGATAATGCGGAGAACACAAAAATATAGTGAAAACCAACTTCTATTAATGAACAAGAGAGAAAAACATTGTAGAACACAAACTGGCAGAATGGGGTAGCCTATCTCTGAAAAAGAAAGAGATGTTGGCTACGCTTCATTTGAAACAAGATTTACATCACACTCCATTTCATGCTTAAAGGCCCCCCTTCACCTTAATTATATATGAGAGAGTGAGAGGAGAACAATTCTCATGATGCATGTGGGATAAATTGGACTAAGTTTATAAAATTCCATAGGCATGTAAAACACTAGGACTTCCTGGGCGGTCACCCATCCCAGTACTACTCTAGCCTAAGCACACTTAACTGTAGATTTCTAATAGGATCTGATGCATTAATGCTATGTTGCAGGCATGTACATAATACCACTAAGAAATCATTATATTATGACATTACATTCCATTCCATTCCCCATCAAAATGATGAATATCATGGTTTATCAAAACCACAGGCTCAAAATGGTGATTCAGTGGAAAAGGTGGATGTCCATCGAGATCCATATGGATCATTCCTCCCCCCTTAGGAAGCATTGGTCCCCATTGCATCAAGTTCTCTTGGGAGACAAGGAGACTTCTGCTAAATATGAAGCTTGGTGCGCTACTTTCCTTGCTGAAGAAGTTGTCCTTCTTAGCTTGTTGAAGGTTGTCATGAACATGTTGTTGGAGGGGTTGGATCTTTTCAACCAATCTAGCTGCATGATCTACCTGAGTGTTGGAGGACTATGTCGGTGAAGATGCACCATGAAGAGTATGAAGGGTTCTGTTATAACCTTTCTTGATTGGTCAGTGTGGAGGCACCCCCGTAGGTGCAGCAAAAACATCTTGGTACTCTTCTACAATATTGTCGATCTTCTTCTGCTAGATAGAAAGGTCTTGGGATGAGGTTGCAATGGTTGTAGTGTCCTTTTGTTCACCTTATAATCGGATTGTTCAAGGCTAAACTTTGCAGTATGAGATATTACTTTGTGGCATTGTTTTGGTGGGACAATAGTCGGAACTACCTCGGGTATCCTGTATAGTTGACCCCCTAGAGTAACAATGACTCTATGGGGTCGAGACTCATAAACAACATGATGCCTCCACATATATGGCTGGCCTAATAAAACATCACATACTTCCAGTGGGGAGACATCACACAATACCTCATCCTTGAACTACTTGATGCCATAGGACATGCGACACTGCTAGCTAACACGAAGATCTGGATCCTAGCGAAGCCACCCAGTGTTGTATGGATGCAGGTGTGGTGTTGTTGGAAAATCCATCTCCTTGACAACCTCTACTAAGATGATGTTCTTTTGGCTTCCTCTATCAACAATAAAATGCAGTGGGATCCCATTCACCCACATCTGTGAATGGAAGAGGTGCTCCCCCTCCTCAAGATGCTCTTCTAGTTGGATTGTTGAAGTTGTAACAGTAGTAGTGAGTTCTACATCAATGATTTGTCTCCTTTTATTATTTTCTAAATCAGGGTCCAAGTCGGTGTTCGACTCTTTGTCTTTGAGCTCGACCTCCAATGATTGTATTGAGTGACATTCATCAATGTTGTTACAAGGGTTGTTGTGGAACTCACACCACTTTTCGGTGTCTTTCTTAGAATTCCCATTACCCTTATTTTCCTGCATCTGGGACTATATCTCTTGAGGTTTTCCTTCCTTGCTCTATCCTTCATTATGTGAGTTAGAGTTTCCTTTTCCATGCTTCTCCCACTACTCAACTGCTTGAATTTCTGCTCAATTTTGACTGCATATCGATAAGCATCTCCCAGTGATGAGATGTCCAAGAAATCCATCATTGTTTGGATGTGGCTATGTAGACCACTGCGGTACTTCAAAACCAGGTGCCGCTCAGAGTCTTTGATACCCAGCTTTGAGTGCAAGGTGTGAAATATGTTGGTGTACTTCAACACCGTCTGGTTTCTTTTCTGACGTAGAGTTGTTCATCTCATGTATTGGTCATCATAGTTTCCAACAGGGTAGAACTCCTCCTTTAGGGAATCTACAAAGGCCGCCCAAGTGAGTTCTCTCCCAAATAGTGTAGATTCATCCACGGTGTACCTCTCACAATAACCTTCCCACCAAGCTCTGACATGGGGAAGAGATTTAAGAAGCACTAAGGTGATTTTTTCACTGTCGGAAAAATTTTGGACATAATAATAACCTTCTAGCAGATTCAACCATTTTTCTAGAGCATCTGCATCTATCTGGCCTTCAAATAAGGGGATATAAAAATTGACTTGTACCTTGAAGGGTGACATACTTGCGAAATGACTTTTTGTCGAATATTCCTCAACCGCCGCCATCAGTAGTCTTCGAAGGATATGAGAAAATTTGTCCATCATCTCGTTCCTCTATTACACGAGGGGTTCCTCGAGCAATGTCTTGAAAGGATCCCCTTCTTTTTCATCTTTATTTTCTTCCTCCATGGGAGGTCTCTTGGGCTGGTGAGAGCACTTGTCCTCAAGCGAAACTAGCTCGAGACCCAACTCTATATACCCTAACCTCGTCGGGGACATGCTCTGAGAAACAACAAGGAGCAACCTATCTCTGATACCACTGATTCGGATTATTTTGAGAATGACATGAAGACAAAAATATAACTGATATATAACAAGGAAATACAAAGAGATAATGCAAAGAACACAAAAATATAGTGAAAACCAACTTCTATTAATGAACAAGAGAGAAAAACAATGTAGAACACAAACTAGCAGAATGGGGTATCCTATCTCTGAAAAGAAAGAGATATTGGTTACGCTTCATTTGCAACAAGATTTAAATCACACTTCATTTCATGCTTAAAGGGCCTACTTCACCTCAATTATATATGAGAGAGTGAGAGGAGAACAATTCCCATGATGCGTGTGGGATAAATTGGACTATGTTTATAAAATTCCATAAGCATGTAAAACAATAGGACTTCTCGAGCGGTCACCCATCCCAGTACTACTCTAGCCTGAAGCCTAAGCATGGTTAACTGTAGAGTTATAATGGGATTCGATGCATTAATGCTATGTTGTAGGCATGTACATAAGACCACTAGGAAATCATTACATGATGACATTGCATTCCATTCCCCATCAAAAGGATGAATATCATGGTTTATCAAAACCACAGGCTCAAAATGGTGATTCAGTGGAAAAGGTGGATGGCCACCGAGATCCATCTGGATCATATGATCATTGGATTAAATCAGACCTATCATATCAACCATTGGTATTTTAAATTGGAATCCACTGTGACAGGTCAATAAGGGAATGACCATTTCGGTCGATATCACATTGGGAGTTTGGAAAGTTGAAAGGTGGAAAAGAGTCAAAGTCCTGAAGTCAATAAGACGATATGTCGAAGACCCACATAAGATCTGGATCATTTATCATAGATCATCAGATTTGAAATCCATCGTTGGATTGTGGATTGGAAAATATTTAAAGCGTCGATCAAAAGGGACAGATCGAACGATCTGTGGTGATTCACGCCACAAACTTGCATGAGAGTTAACTCCAAAACCATGATGCCACCACATTAACCATTGTGTAATTCATACCACATGTCATGATCATGGATTTTCGCGCCTCGGCCTCACTGGTTAAAAGGATATTTTCTATGATGCGACAAGGGATATAGCTCATGGTCATAGCCAAAGGTAACGCCGAGGAAAAGGTAAAGCGCCAAGGGATTAATGGTAAATAAGACGTGGACATTTGAACAAAGTCCCATTAGGATAATGGGAATGAAATTGAAGCACTAAGGAGATGCACCTAATAAGGGACAAAACCGATACAAAATCATGATTTAAAAAGGTAATTTTAACCTATTTTGGGTTTGTAGGTTATAACAGATTCTGGTTTTTTATCGAGGATAATTTTTTTAAAGATCCTTGGGCAGCCTCATTGCATGCTATTTGAGAAACAAGAGTTAAAATATGCCATAATTTTGGGTGTTTAAGGCATACCTATTTGATCTGTATCAATATTAAGGGAAATACATTCTTTAGTCAATGGATAAATCTCAGGAAAAAGGTTCAATTAAAAATCACATTGAACAATTCCAAAAGCTCATTCTTATGGTAGAGAAAATTCATCAGGATAATTTGTTTGATCTCTTTATGGGAACTTTAAGGGATAACATTCAACATGAATTGCATCTCTTTGAACCTAAATCCCTAGAACAAGCTTTTAGTATGACAAGGAAAATGGAAACAAATATGACTACCAGAAGGGGGGCTACTGATAACTATAGAGAGCACCATGTTCCCTCTCCTAAACCAACAAGGTTGACACCAAAAAATGGGTGAAAGAAGAGAAAAGGGACTATGTTTCATTTGTGACAATAAGTACAATAAAGGGCATAAATGTAGTGGGAAGAAATTATTCTACATTGACTGTGGAGAGGAAGAAGATAAAGAAGTGGAACCATCACAAAAGATATATATATATAAGAGACTACTCCAACAATATATTGTCATGCATTGGTTGACATTAGTACTCCAAAAAACCTCAATATACAAGGATACATAAAAAATAAATAGGTAACAATATCGATTGATTCTGGTAGTACCCATAATTTCATCAATTACAAATTAGAAAAATATCTCAATTGATTTGTATATCCCGCAACGGAGTTTCAAGTAATGATTACAGATGGAGGTACCATAAATTGTTCATGGAAATTCCAT
Source organism: Picea engelmannii (assembly GCA_009831015.1). Classification (NCBI taxonomy): domain Eukaryota; kingdom Viridiplantae; phylum Streptophyta; class Pinopsida; order Pinales; family Pinaceae; genus Picea; species Picea engelmannii. The sequence continues at coordinate 1,635,118 of ML777197.1, forward strand.
AGTATTAAGCTGAACATGGGGGAGTATTTCCTGGATAGCCCCGTGATTTCCATCCAAATGGGGGGTGTTGATGTTGTATTAGGGGTCCAATGGTTACAATCCTTGGAAACAATGGCCCTTAATTTTTAATATCTTTTCATGAGATTTTCCTCATATGGAAAGGAAATTGAGCTTAGAGGTATCTAAGGTAAACCCTCTAAAGTGATAATATCTAGTAGCATGACAAAATTACTCTAAAAGAGATACCTGGGTGTAGTTGCACAATTGTGCTCAATTGATGTTCAAACATCTATATCCTCTACTCCATTATAAGTCCAAATAGTTATCAATAATAATTCCAAGGTATTTGGTGAAAATCCTAAGGGTCTTCCACCTATTCGAGATCATGACCATGTTATTCATTTGAAACCAGGAAGTGTACCACCTAACATTAGGCCTTATAGGTATACATATGCACAAAAGAGTGAGATTGAGCACATCATCCATGAAATGTTAGAGGTCGACATCATTCAACTCAACTTAATTTCTTTCTCTTCACCAATGGCGATGGTTACAAAAAAGGATGGCTCGTGGAGTATCTGTCTAGATTATAGACCACTCAACAAGATGACCATCAAATATAAATTTCCTATTCTTATCATTGACGAATTATTAAATTAATTGCATGGAGCAAAATTATTTACTAAGCTACATATTCATTCAAGCTATCATCAAATCAAAATGAGTTAGGAAGACATCCCTAAAACAACTTTTAGAACACATGAAGGTCATTATAATTTTTTGGTTAATCCATTTGGACTTACTAATGCATCTTCAACATTTCAAAGCTTGATGAATTATATTTCCAAGCCCTTCGTTAGAAACTTTGTGTTAGTTTTTTTTTATGACATTTTAATCTACAACAAATCCTAGGAAGAGCATGTACAACATGTTCACAAATTATTAAAACCATTGGAAGAGAAACAACAACCTTCCAAGTGTGCCTTTCGGATTCAAGAAGTGGAATATTTGGGTCATATTGTATCTCGTGAAGGTGTAAAAGTGGACCCTAGCAAAATTAAAGCTATGAAGGAATGGTTGATTCCAAAAACCTTGAAGAAACTTAGAGGATTCTTATGGTTAAAAGGTTATTATCATAAGTTTTTCAAAAATTATGGTCAAATAACAACACCTCTAACAACATTATTAAAGAATGAAACATTTTCTTGGACCGAAGAAGAAACCAAATATTTTGAAAAACTTAAGGAGGCTATGTGTACTACTCCTATCTCAGGCACACCAAACTTTACAAAAACATTTATTGTGGAGTGTGATGCCTCATGCCATGCAATTGGTGCAATTTTAATGCAAGAAGGAAGGCCCCTTGCCTTTGAAAGAAACCAACTTATAGGAAAAAACTTAGACAAACCCATTTATGAAAAATGAATGTTGGTCATACTAAATGCAGTTAAGAAATGACGCCCTTACCTAATAAGAAGAAAATTCAAGTTAAAAATAGATCATGATAGTTTGAAGTAATTATTAGAGAAAGGATCATCTTCAGAAGAGAAACAAAAATGGGTTACAAAGATTCTAGGTTTTGAACTTGAAATTATCTACAAAAAATGAAAACATAATGTTGTGCTAGATGCCCTTTCAAGGAAAGAAGAAGAAATAGAAGGTTCACTATGTTCTATTTCCATTCCACGATTTGATTGGGTGGAAGAAGCAAGGATAAAATGGAAGCAATATCAAGAGGTATGCAAGAACATTCAACAACTACATGAGGATCCCAATTCATTAGACAATTTTCCATGGAAGAATGATTTTCTATGGTATCTGTTCGTCTATATTTATGTAATAATTCCCAACTCAAACAGAATATCATTATGTAATTTCACAATTCTCCTATAGGAGGACATTCAAGATTCTTGAAAACATACCACAAGATCAAGAATGATTTTTTCTGTCAAGGTCTTTGTTATCCCCTAGCCTAGGGATAACTAAGGAGATCATGTCTTAAGGACCACAGGTCCTAGACATAGAGTATTGAGAACTAGGTGACTTAAGCATGGTCCCAGAGGGCCCCTCTTTTCTTCAATGCAGTCCACATAACACCAACAACAATATCCATCACACTAGCCTGGTCCTGAAGTAGCAGTGATTCTTGCTCCATGAGGTAATGAGTCCAGGTGTCATGGTATATATCACTCTGATTTTTGAAGCACTTGAACATGTTGTATTGAATCCTTCTTCATTTCATGATGTTTATGCTCTTTGTCTTGTTCATACCTGGAAGGGTAACATAATGCCCTAATAAGTTGATTTCCCTTTAGGATGGGTTGTTGCTGGGTGGATCTATGAAAATTCATCATTTCTTCCCTCCATACTTACCACTTTCCATATTTATTCCTTCCATCTCCCCTATCCTTTTTTGGGAATTGGGATTCACTACACTAGGGAGGGTTGTACCTTACCTCGTGGGAAGAAGGGGATAAAGACCTAGAGGGTAAAAGTAGTTGGCAAGAGTTAAAAGCCAATTTTGAAACCTTCGAGATTATTTTCCCAGGGATCTCTGAGAAAGCGATGAAATTCTCAGTAAGAAAAGGGGACCCACAAGATAATATAAACAATCAAGGTATTAGTTGATGGATAGGAGGTCCCATCACAAGCCGACCTATTATGACCATGGGAATGTAGTGGTATAACATTACCACCTATATGGTCACCAAAACAGGGTAGTGGCTCTTAGTGGCATAGCCAAGATAAAGGGGGTCTCATTACGAGCCAACCTTATCTTTTCCATGAAATTTTTGTGGATAACATGGTCACCTCTAGTCGTCAAGCCATGAAAGTGCCCCTCAACTATTCCCTTAAAGGACAAGATCAAAATATCAAAATAAATAAAGCTAAGAATACATGTCAATGAATGGGATATGAAACAATTGCATCCATGACAAGGTGCAACTCTCCCTCCATAAAGGCACCCAGAGGTAAGAATCTACATTTCCTTATTATCACATGCACCCCATGCCCAAATATTTACCCCATGCCACCTCATACACTTACATGAATTGGAATAGACTCCACCTGGGAAACACCCCAAAATTAAGAGAGGGTATCCCAATAGGACACCCTGAGACCCTCTTCAAACTTAACTTTTCAAATTGCATAACATTTTTGAGCATATGTTTGCGGTTAAGGGGGTTTTGATGCACATGTTCAGGTAATTTAATTATTGGATATGATTTACATGTTATGATCCTTGTGACTTATGAACCCCTGGAGGGCATACTTGTTGTTTTTGTAGGACCTTACCCAGTGGACAGGTACACATGAGGGAATCATTAGCTCGAACCTTCATGGGGGATCAAATCCCATAGATGGATGTTGAAAACCCAGCCAGGGGTAAGAAGAGATTGAAGGCTTGCACTAGATGAAGGAAGGATGTTGCCTTTGGAGGAACTATGGAATACCTATACCTAAGGTCCCATGTTCCTCCCACCTAAACGTTGGCCTTGGAAGGCCTTGGACATCACCTCTACAACCCTAGACGTCACTTGTCAACTAGGGTTGTCACCTTGGAGGCATTCATGAGGCTATTGTAAATTGTGGGGAAAATGTAGGCCTTTAGAGGCCCAACGTTTCATCTCCATTTCCCAACGTCCCACACTTGAGTCCCAACGTCACCCTAGGAGGGTAGGGCATCACCTTTGGAGGCCTATTTAGATGCAAATTGAATTTATTTTGGTAAAAATGTAATTTTTGAGTAAACTGGCGAGGTCGGCCCTGATATTTTGACCTAAAATAAAGAAAGGTCATAATTTTGGTATAAATAGACATAAAGTGACATTCATTTTCACCATAAATCATCACACACAAGTGGTGGTATCAAATTTTCTCCCTCTTTAAAGGTCATTGGCTTAAATAACTAGTGCACATCTCTTGGGAGAGCTTTGTGGTGGTGTATTTTGGCATTTTTCATGGTGGAATGGTCTTCAAATATGGTTTGAATTGATTATTCTTGGTGAAGTAAGTGGAAAATCTTGAATTTTATTCATTCTATAGATGTTTGTGGTAAAATTTACTTGTTTCATGTCTATGATTATGAAATTGCTTGTTTAAACCTTAGGGGAGAAAAACAAAATGCTTCTTTCTCCCTATAACTCTTCTACTATCTTGATCTTGCCAATTATATATTTTTGGGGAGTAATTATTAGATCCCTAAAGTGATGTATCTCTAGTAATTTCATTCTAAATCACCAAATTATTTTTCTTTCAAAAAGCTAAGGAAGGAAGGTATGCCAGGGCCTAGAAGTGCCTGCTCTCTAGCAAAACCTCCCTTAAAGATTTAGATGCTTGAGGCCTTGAAATGCCAACATATCTTGCATATACCTCTTCCCTTAGATAAGCATTATCACTATTTTATTTCTCAAGTGATATGTTATTGTTATTGAATCCATAAGCTCCTAAAAGACACTGGTTTCTATACTCTTGTGGATGAATGAGGTCAAACAAAATTTCGAACTATCTTCTTGAAACTCTCACTAACACTAAAAACCATACTGTTGGTGCTATAATTTCTGCTACAACCTTTATTTAGCATTCCTAATCAACATACTAACCTCTAAAACTAACCCAAAAAATTGCACTAGCCTAGGTGCTATCATCCCAAGGGTCTAGTCTTCCTTTTGCTATTGTTCCAAGTGCAAAATTCTGAAGTTGTTGAAGGTTGTTGTTGTTATTATAACTATTTTTACAGACATCATTGCATCCCATTAACAGCCCTTAAATTTTCCATAAAACCACTCAACATTAGTATTAGGCAAGTTACTATCAATATAGACTAAAGTGTTTGTCTAATTTCCTAAACTAAGTACTTTTCTGAAGTGGTTTTGTTGTTGTCATCATTATTATTTTACTGTTGTTACAAGTGTTTTGGCAGCCTATTGAAGCCATTTATTGACTTTTTTAAATCTTTAAATTGTGAGTGACAAGGTACTATCAAATTTGCAAAGTATTTATATCCTTTTTGTCATAATAACTTGCAATTTCTAGATATGTTGTTGTTGCTATAAACTCTATAATTTTTCTGTACATAAGAATCTTTTGGTAGCATATTTATATCTTGAAGTCACTAATTTGAAACATTGATGTCATTGTTTATTGCTAACATTTGTTTTTTCATTAGTAAAGGGCAGATGTCGTTCGTTTCCATTTCCTTTTGCCCCTTTGAACTTTACCAAGTGCCTTCTTTCCTTGAGTAACCTAGAGAGAGGGGTGGGTTTTTACCTGGCTTTTTTACTGTCTCCCTTGGAGTGAGTGTTTTATCCTCCTAAATAGAAAGAGGTATCCTATTGGAGTGATAACGATAGGAATACTTATGTGTTATGTTAATCTAGACCTACTTTCCTTTAGTCTTTGGGCAAGTATAGATTGCACGATAACATTTTTGGCACCGTTGTCGGGAAACATTGAGTCAATATTCCTCAAAGACACTTTTTTGATAAGTATTTTACTTAAAGCCTTCACTTCACAGAGCTTACCTGGTGACTCCACTGAGGGTGATTCCCTCACTCCCTTTGATAATCCTTAAGAGGTTATCTGGCGACTCCACTGACTTACTCTCTACTTTGTGATACTTTCAAGACATGGGATCATGGTGCCCTAGGAATAAGTGTATCCGAATATTTGTTTTGAAAGTTTTCAGGGATGCCTATATTATTTTGATATAAAATGGTTAAACAACTCTCCAAGATTCGGAGGCATCCCAATTACTCGCATTGTAGAATTCTTGAAGTATATAAGTGAGATAAAATTTGAAGGGGAGGATGTTCTGGTAAAATTGTTCATACTTTCCCTACTGTATTTTTGCAAGGTTGGATTAAGGGTTGTTGCGAAGATAAAGGTATATCATATTTCATAGACCTCATCAGTAGGTTTATTGAGTTTGTGAAACCACAATTCCATAAATATGAAGATGCCCTTCAAAATATCACAATAGCCCTAGAGGACGAAGGATTCACGATTGAGATTGTGGAATATATTAGGAATGTGTACCATACTTAATACTAAGAATCCTCTTATATAGAAGGAGAGATTTATGAAGAAGGTTTCCAACCCCTTGAACATGAGCAATATTTTTCCCATGATTCAATAGAATGCAGTAAAGACTTGACTGAAGAAGTGAGTTATGAGGATGACGCACTAATATCCACTCCTCCGTTTGATGAAGCTCTCCAAGATCATGTCTCTCCTACACAAGATGAAGAGAATGAGGTGAATGATTTTCCTTTCTAGGTTTTTGATGACACTTTGTTCTATGATTGAAAAGGTGAAGAAGTATAGGAACCCTCAGAAGAGCTAGGTCCTTCATTTTTTGATGAAGGCGAAAAGATGATTAAAGAGACGAGTCTTGGGGATTATGTACTGGATGCTCTTCCATTTGATGAAATCATCCAAACCTTTGATGCTCCTGCACAACAAGAAGTGAACACAGTAAGTTATTTCCTTTTCCAAGATTTTGATGATGCCTTATTTGATGATTTGGAAGGTGAAGAAGTATTAGAGGATCCCTTTGATGCATTAAATCCTTCATTTTATGATAAAGGTAGTGACATGGTTGATAATATTGATGAGTTCATACATGTTGGAAGACTTAAGTGGGATGTGATTGGTTCTGATGAGGATCCCATTTATGACATGGAAGGATATCTTTGAATGTTTCCTTTACAACAATCATATGATGTTCCTAATAATTTTTACGTTTGGTAGAAAGATGATGATATAATTATAGAAGTTTTCCAAGCACCCAAGGATGACCCGGTGTAATGTTCTCCTAATGATTTTCGGTCATACCTTGAGGATTTTGATGATTATTCCTTTGAGCACTTGGATTTATTCTATGAAGAAGATTATCAACTGTCATTGTGATCAAATTTTGATAAAGGTGAGGACGTTTCTTGCCTGAAGTAGGATACTTGTGACAAGGTTGTCCAACTCCCTCTGATTGCTTCACCTCGTTATGTCACTAAGGATGTAGTTGGGGAACATGTTTCTTGTTTCAAGTTTTATTTAGGGAAAAAAATTATGTTAGAATTAAAGGGGAGGTTGAATGCCTTAAGAAATTTATTATCTCAATCTTTCAACTTTCCCTTGAGAAGTTTTTGATTTCCCTTTAAGTTCTTGTTAATACTTTCTCAGCCCCCAGAGAGTGATGACGTCCAAGGTAGTCAACCCTCAGACTCTTTGAGCTAGCCCTTTGAGTCATTTACCTCTCACGATCCTTTTATGAGATGGATTGATCACTTTTTTGGAAGGGTGACTTGGCATGATTTTGTCCCTCCCTCCCGCCTCCATGAGCTAGACTTTACAACTTTCTATGATATAGTACATGCTCTAACTCATGTTTATTTTGTGCTTAAATTTTCATTGTTTTGGTTTATGATGAAACAAAGAGGCAGGTGTTATGATACATTGCTAGCGTGGTTGTATTGGTTGTATTCTTATACCTATCATTTGATAGGTAAGTACATGTGAGGTAGGGTAGGTAGGCATTTGCATTCATTGTATATACTGTTGCATTGTATATTAGCATAGTTGTAGTTGCACTTTTTATATTGTTTTCCTCACTTGTATATATATATTTTCATGATTATGTTTTATATTATATAGTTGATTTCATTTTAAACTTTTTCATCATGTATGAACAAGGGGTGATAGCACCACTCCAGGTATTACTAACATTTTTTGTTGAGATTTAGCAAACACATGTCATACTAGAGATGTTGAGGGTTTCATGCACTCTACAATGAGAACATGTCCCCGAGTTGGATCCAGATGTTATCCCCTAGCCTAGGGATAACTAAGGAGATCATGTCTTGAGCCCCACAGGTCCTAGACATGGAGTACCCAGAGGCAGACAAATTAAGCATGGCCCTGGAGGGCCCCTCTTTTCTTCAGTGCAGTCCATGTATCACTAGTAGAAGCATCCATCACACCAACCTGGTCCTAAAGTAGAAGTGAGTATTGCTCCATGAGGTAATGAGTCTGGGTATCATGGTATGTATCACTCTAATTTTTGAAGCACTTGAACATGTTGTATTGAATCTTTCTTCATTTCATGATGTTTTCTTGGAAATTATGTTCTTTTCCTTGTTATTACCTGGAAGGGTGACACGGTGCCATAGTAAGTTGATTTCCCTTAAGGATGGATTTCTACTGGGTGGATATGTGAAAATTCATCGTTTGTTCCCTCCAAACTTACCACTTTGCATATTTATTCCTTCCATATCCCCTATCCTTGTTTGGGAATTTGTATCGGATACACTAGGAAGGGTTGTATCTTACCTCGTGGGAAGAAGGGGATAAAGACCTAGAGGGTAAAAGTAGTTGGAAAGAGTTAAAAGCCAATTTTGAAACCTTCAATATGCTTTGCCCAGGTTGTAATACCCCTATGTTGAACCCCATCTGTAAATGTAAATGCAAATGTAATACCCCTAGGCTGAACCCCATTTGTTTGATATCATTTTTGTATGCACCATCCATAGTATAGTGCGCACATGTACTATGCACTAAAATGATGAAGTGTGCACATTCCAGGATACCGCGAGCATCAAAATTAAGTGCATGTGATTTTGAGGCCAGGGGGACTTTATTTATATGTTGTGTTTTATAGTTTGGTGAGCCAGTTAGTATAAGATAAGACACTTATGTGTTTAAATAGGCCGGAGAGCCTAGATGCTAAAGTCTAGTGAGCCTATTTTTGTATATCTCTTATCATTAATAATACACCGTTGTGTGTAGACTGACCACGATAAAATAGTATGGAGGACTGCACTCCACTAGTTGTGGAAAGGGTGGGGGGATAAAAGTTAAGGAAAAGGGCTAATCTAGGGAGCTTACGCCAAAAATGAATATTGTATTAATATTCCTTAAAGTATAAAGTTTGGATAATTATTTTATCATAAGTTCTACGGATGGGAACAAGTGGACCAAAGTATCTCTCAACATGACAAGTCTCAAGTTGGGAACATGCATACATATAGCTTGGACTTAGTTCATTTTCCTATTCATTCCATCATGATTCACTCACTCATTCAGTTGTCCTCCGCACCTTCCTGTACCTGTACCTGTAACTATATATGTACCTTCCTGTCACTATTCATGTACCTATATCTGTACCTAGTTAGCTTGGGAGCTGGACTAAAGAAGCGGTTTGTCAAGCCCGTGGGATACTGAAGAGGCGGGTTGTCAGGCCCGTGAGAAATTTCTCTCTAGGTGAGAGAATTGATAGGAACTGATTTCTTGAAGGTGCCAAACTCCAGCTACAGGGCTCTGAGACTTCATGTTTGGCCTGTTGTTGAAGCCCAGAAAGGATGTGGGTTAGTCGAAGGAGTGTTGAGCAGAGAAGGGACACACTTCATGGGGTTGGACAAGCATGTGGGGAATGAGGGAATGTAGGATGTTAGTTTGAGTTGGTACGTGTGACAATGTCTTTCTTGTTGTCTGAGATACATTAGCCTAGTTAGGAACCCCTTTACCTGGGTGGAGTTTAGTCCCAGGCCAGGGGTGACCCACTACTGAGAGTGATGAGAAACATGGTCTAAGGGTAGGAGGTTCGTGGAAGGTATGCATGCAATTGGTGATATTTCTACCAAGATAAGTGTCAATTGTGTGTTAAATTACATGATGCATTATTATTTATGTGTTTATTTTTATGGGGTTTTCCTGTGTGTGGTTTATACATGTCTTTATATTTATGGATATTGCCTATCTATGCTTCATGTATATTTTTATTGTTATTTTCATATGAATCTGTGCATTTACAAAGTGTATTTTTTTGCTTTAAGTTTTATATATAAAGTTCTGCAAGAGTTTATGTGTGTATATGTTTTAATTTGCATATAGTTCGAAATTTGTTTACGTGGCATAGCCCAGTTGGATGTTGGGGATGTTACAATATGGTATCAGAGCTTGAAATATTTTCGGTGGCATGACCCGACCTAGGTGGTCGGGTATGTTACAAAATGGTATCAAAGCTCCAGTTTTCAACAATGAACCTGGATGGGCCGATAAAGTTGAACTGAAGAGAAATTTCACAGAGGATTGATTTTGAAGTGGCCAAATTTCAAGTTACAAAGCGTCCATGGTAAAAATTAGAAGCAATTACATGGAATTGGGAAATGCCCCAATTTCTGTTGTTAAATTCATGGGAAAATTGAGAAATTTGGCCAAGTAGTGAGATATTCTTAATTTGATATCTGTTCTAGAAAATTCAGACCTAGAATTGGTCGAATTTGAAGTTACAGGGAAGACAGGATGGATGGAGTGAGATTAGTTGATTAAAATTCTCAATTCGTGAATTGAGTTTGGGAAAAATTTCGTTCCAGAAATGTCAACCAACAACGATTTGTTGTTGCAGAGGTTGAATTTGTGTTATCAGGGTGAAATTGACCAAATTTCATGGTTGCAGAATGTCTATGGTGAAAATTGGAAAGAAAAAAAAAAAGTTCGGCAAAAGCCCCAATTTCTCTAGCATAATTCATGAGGAATTGATGCACATAAGAATGAATGTGTGCAGGTGTGTGCACTAAAAATGCATGATGCGCAATGAAAATCTTTTGATGTGTGGAAAATAAGGGTGTGTGGCTACGTGCACTAAAATTTGGTGTTGTGCGATGCAAAGTGGCCTGTGCACTTAAATTTGGTGTTGCGCGGTGCAAAGTGGTCTGTGCACTTAAATTTGGTGTTGCGTGGTGCAAAGTGGTAATGCACAGAAAATATTGGTGCACGGGTCTGCACACTTAAATTTGGTGTTGCGTAGTGCAAAGTGGTAATGCACATAAAATATTGGCATGCGGGTGTGTGCACTAAATCTAGCATTGCATGGTGCAGATTGAGTGGCACATGCGTAATACTGGGGCACGCATAATAATGGTGTGCGTGGTGTGCACAATATTGACAGAGCGCAGAGGAATTTTGTTGGTGTGCGTGGTGTGCACAATATTGACAGAGCGCAGAGGAATTTTGTTGGTGTGTGCAGAATGTGGGTATATTCTATCATGTGGTGATTTAGTTAATGGTGCGTGGAAGTACTGGTGCATGATGGGGCATACTAAACTTTGTTATTATGCAATGCGTAGAGTGAAATGTGCACGAAATATTAGCGCGCGACACAAAAATTGTACGCAACAGGTATTAGTGCATGAACCAAAATTGTGCGTGGTGGATATTGGCGTGCAATAGAAATGTAGTGCACACCAGTTATTGGTGCAAAAAAGAAGTGATCCACATTGGTTATAGGTGCGCGGAGCATGCGCTACCTTATGGTGTTGCTGCGCACTGCTAAATATGGGTGTATAGGTTCAAATTTGTGCGCGCAAATTCGTTTGGATGGTCTACAATAGCAGAAAAAACAGTGAATTTCTGCGATATTTTATATCGTTTGAAGGTCATCTTTTTGAAGCACGATTTTGAGGTCCTAAACAACGTTTTTAGGTACTCAAAATCCCTGAGAATAAAGTGTACCAAGGTACAATGTGTCTCTGTAGCTTAAATAAAAGATCCCGGAGAGAGATTTCTAATGGTGTAAATCGTTCGTCAAACATAGCTTTTATGAGGAAGTTACAAGACAAACAATGGAGGGTAAATTTTAAGACTCAACTAACTTCAAAGGGCCATAACTTTATGCTCCAGAATTAGAATGAGGTGTATGAGTAGTCTATGGAAATTCTTTGAACCATAGAAGGCATTCCTATATCTGAATTAAAATTATGGGCATGTTGAAAATGTTTAAGATGACAAAGAAGCTACATGTAGAATTCCAGACCAAAAACACGAATTGGCCTAGAACTTCAGCAGGTTGTAACTAGCAGCCCGGAACCCCAAAAAAGGTGAAACTGGAACCAAATGTCCAAAAAATGTACATTAAGAAACCCAATTGAGCTCGTACTAAAAATCCAATGGATTAGATGCAAAAAAAAATGCAGAATTGCACCAAGTTGAAGAGTGAACAGAAAAATTAATGGACAATTTTCAAATAACCATAACTTTTTGCTCAAGACTCAGAATTGAGCATGGAAGTAGGCGTTGGAAAGGTATTGGACAATAGAATATAATTATTCACCCAAAAAATTTATCTTGGCATTCAATTTTTAGGAAATCAGAATAAATAATTATGATGCATTATTGAACCAGAATGGTTCATATTTTCTTGAAATTGTTGAAACTGTTAGCCTGAAAAAGTTTTCTTGGTTGCAAATTTTGCAGAGTTAACAACAAACAGATCATATAAGGATTAGAACAGAGTGCAGAGGAATGGAATATGCACATGGGACTTACATCCAGGAATATGACATCAAAGAGATGGAGTTCTATATGGGCATTGAAGGAACAAACTCCAATGGACATGGAGAAGGAAGGGATGAAAACATGAATATGGTAGAGACCATTAAAAATTTGTAGAAGGATTTCCAAAGTGATAAAGATAATAATGAAAGGATTATGAGAGCTAAGGATAAGCAGGAGGACTTCAACATGAATTTAATGCAGAGCTTGAATATAATAAAAAATAAATTGGATAAGGAGAGTGGCTCAAACAAATCAGGAAGTCATAGGTATCCTGATGAGAAAAGAAGAACAAGAAGTGTTAGCAGACATCACCATAACTCCCTGAGGCATTCCAATAAGAGATAACATAGCAGCTCAAGTCCATCCCCTATCAGAAATCATAAGAGGTTTGGGGTGGATGAGCTATGAGGAGAAATGAAAAAAATCAAACCTCTTACATTTGATGGTGATCACAAGAAGGATGAAGATGCAGAGAAATGGTTGTTGGGCATGAGAAAGTATTTTCAATTGCATAATTATTCTTCTCATGCAAAAGGAAGAATTGCCATCTATCAACTCAAGGGAAGGGCATCCATGTGGTGGGATCATCTTGTGCATGTGCAACACATTAAAGAGAAAAGTGTTACTTGAAAGTAATTCAATAAGTATTTTGAAAAGAAATACTTGACTAAGAGATACTATGATAAGAAAATGAAATATTTTTTTTAACTCAAGCTTGGGTGTATGACCATAGATGAATATGAAAGAATTTTTTTAGAGCTGTTGAAGTATGTTTCTTTCATCAAGAATGATATAGTTAATATTCAAAGGTATTTGAGTGGATTTCCATCATTCATCAGTGACAAAATACAATATGATGATACAAAAACATTGGACAAGACCATAAGGTGAGATAAATGCCTCTATGATCAACAAAAATCAAGGCCAACTTTCCAAAAATCTTGGGAAGAAAAAAATAAATTCAAGATGGATCAGAGGAAGAAGGGAACTAAGCCACCATTCTTCATAAATAATCCTCAAGGACAACCAAATTCTAGAGAACCCAAAATGATTAAGACAGGGGGGAAACGACCAAGGCAACCACCTATTCAATGTTGGGTTTATAAAGGAGATCATATGTTTAGAGATTGCCCTCACAGAGGTGAAAAAGTGAGGGTTGTTCACAATGTACAACAAGCTGAAATAGTGGAAGACATGGGAAAACATGTACCAAGGATATATGCAGCCTTGGAAAACAAGAAAGTAGAATATCAATCACATATGCTTGAAGTGGAAGGTATGATCAACAACCAAATCATTGCTATTTTAATTGATTCAGGTTCTAGTCATAGTTATATAGATCCTAAGATGGTGGAAAGTTTTCATTTGCCAAGAAGAAAGCATGGAAAATCTTGGTTGGTGCATCTGGCTACCAGAGCCAAAATAAAATTTAACGAGATGGTTAAGTCATGTCTTATGGACATGAATGGACTGAACACCAGGGAAGATTTGAACATATTTCCTTTAGGTTGCTATGATTGTCTAATTGGGATGGATTGGTTGGACGAACATCATGTTATCCTAGACTGTCACAACAAGGCATTTACATTCTTGGATGAGGAAGGGAACCTAAGGATAGTGCAAGGAATTCCTAGGGTAGTAACCATCAGAGAAATTTCAGCATTGCAGCTGAAGAAATGTTACAAAAAGGGGTGTTAAATATTTGCAACTCATATGGAAGAAACAACTATAGATAGAGTGTCAAATATTGAAGATTATGTAGTCCTATAAGAGTTTGAAGATGTATTTAAGGAAATACTAGGATTACCCCCTAAAAGAGACAATGATTTCTCCATAAATATGATGCCTGGAGCAGCTCCAGTATCCAAGACTCCCTATAGGATGAGTACACCAGAATTAAAGGAATTGCAAATGCAACTTGAAGAGCTTCTGAGGAAAGGGTATATACGCCCAAGTGTGTCATCTTGGGGTGCCCCAGTGTTATTTGTGAAGAAATAGGATGGAACATTAAGACTTTGAATTGACTTTGGGAAGTTGAAAAAAGTAATTGTGAAGAATAAGTATCATTTTCCAAGGATCAATGACCTCTTTGATCAAATGAAAGATGAAAAAATATTCTTCAAGATTGATCTTAGGTCCGGTTATCATCAAGTAAGAATTAAATAAGAAGACATCAACAAGACTACTTTCAGAAGAAGGTATGGTCATTATGAGTTCACAGTGGTGCCATTTGGGTTATCAAATGCACCAATTGCCTTCATCTGTTTAATGAATGGTATTTTCAGAGAATACTTAGATAAGTTTGTCATTGTATTTTTAGATGACATTATTATATATTCTAAGTCAGAAGAAGAGCATGAACAACAATTGAGGATGGTATTAGAGGTATTAAGGGAGCATCAATTGTATGCCAAATTGAGCAAGTGCTCATTTTATCCGAAGAAAATTCATTATTTGGGACATATCATTTCAGAGGAAGGGATAGCAGTGGATACTAAGAAGATAGAATCCATTAGAGGATGGTTAGCGCTAAAGCATGTGACATAGGTCAGATCATTCATGGGCCTTGCAGGATACTATAGGAGATTTATTGAAGAATCTCAAAGATTGCACACCCAATCACTTCCTTGCAAAAGAAGCGTGTGAAGTTTCAGTGGACATTGGATTGTGAAAAGAGTTTCCAATACTTGAAGAAATTATTAAATAGTGCTCCATTACTAAGGATTACAGATCCAAATGAAGACTTCATTGTATGCACATATGCATGTAAAGAAGGACTTGGTGGAGTCCTCAGTCAAAATGGGTTTGTTGTAGGTTATGAATCAAGGAAGTTGAAGGAGCATGAAAGGCACTATGTCACTCATGATTTGGAGTTGGCAGCCATAGTGCATGCCTTGAGGAAGTGGAGGAACTACCTCATGGGGAAAAGGTTTAAGTTGAGGATAGATCATAATGGTCTAAAATATTTATTTGATCAGCCAACTCTAAATGCTAGGAAAAGAAGGTGGTTAGAATTTCTTAGTGAATATGACTTTGATACAAAGCATATCAAAGGGAAAGAGAACAAAGTGGTTGATGCACTCAACAAAAGATTGCATTAGTTGCATGCTATGACCATAAGCATGTACCAATCATATTTGAAAGAAAAAATCATAGAGGCTACAAAATCAGATTTGCAATACAAGGAATTAGTGATAAAATTACAACAAGGTATTTTGTAGCAGAAAATTGAATACTATAAGCTAGAAAATGATGCAATTCTCATATACAGGGACAAAATTTATGTACCAAATTCCCAGGAATTGAAAATATGATATTGAGATAAATGCATAATGTACCTTATGTTGGGCACCCAAGTTATCAAAAAACTATTGCAACTGTCAAGAGACAATATTATTGGCCAGGAATGAAGAAAGAAGTTCTTGATTTTATTGCCAAATGTTTGGAGTGTCAAAAGGTAAAGGATGAGCATAGACACCCAACTAGTTTGCTACAACCATTACCCATTCCTGAGTGGAAATGGGAAGATGTATCAATGGATTTCATCACCAAACTTCCCAGAACAAACAAGCAACATGATTCTATTATGGTAGTGGTGGATAAGCTTACTAAAGCTTCCCATTTTATTCCAATAAAGTTCACTCACAAGGAAGCCAACATTGTTGATGTTTATATGAGAGAAATTGCTCGATTACATGGTATACACAAGACAATTGTGTCTAATAGAGATCCAAAATTTACATCAAATTTTTGGAAGGGATTATTCAAGGGATTTGGAACAAATTTGAATTTTAGCATAGCTTATCATCCAGAATCAGATGGACAAACAAAGATGGTGAATCAAGTGATTGAGGATGTATGTGATGGATAAACCAAAACAATGTGAAGACTACATACACTTAGTAGAGTTTGCTTATAACAATGGGTACCAAGCATCTCTAAATATGAGCCCACTTGAGGAACTTTATGGAAAAAAGTGAAACACAACGGTAAGCTAGGACAACCCAGCAGATAGAGCAGTAGTTGGGCTAGAATTACTCAGGGAAATGGAAGAGAAAATGTTGAAAATTAAACATAATTTAAAGGATGCCCAAGATAGGAAGAAAAGCTATGCTGATAAGGGTAGAACTCATGGGGAATTTAAATTAGGGGATCATGTATTCTTGAAGGTTAAGGCCAACAAAATTTCACTAAAGTTGGGAAACTGCTCCAAGTTGGCAGCTAGATATTGTGGACCATTTTAAATATTAGAAATGATTGGTCCAGTATCTTATATGATTTCATTTCCTGCATCTATGTTTGTTCATAATTTATTCCATGTATCATTGCTCAAGAAATATATACCTGATGTTAATCATGTAATTGATTGGAATGTGATTCAGGTGGAGTAAGAAGGTCTTATCCAAGTGCATTTAGTACGCATTCTGGACCAGAAAATCAAACATCTATGGAATCAAGACATAAGGATTGTAAAGGTCCAATGGACCTGGTACGGTCTTGAGGACGCTACTTGGGAGCATGAGGATGTAATGCAGGCAAAATACCTGCATATTTTTTAGGATTTTTGAAATTTTGGTTATATATGTGTACATAATGCACTGAGTACAATGCATAAATAAGGGGAGGGGATTGTAATACCCCTAGGTTGAACCCCATATGTAAATGTAAATGCAAATGTACTTAAGTTGGTGAGTTGTTTGATATCATTTTTGTATGCACCATCCATGGTATAGTGCGCACATGTACTGGGCACTAAAATGATGAAGTGTGCACATTCCAGGATACCGCACGCAACAAACTTAAGTGCGCGTGATTTTGAGGCCAGGGAGACTTTATGTATATGTTGTTTTTATAGGCTCATGAGAAAGTTAGTATAAACTAGGAGGATTATGTGTTGAATTAGGCTGGAGAGCCTAGATGCTAAAGACCCATGAGCCTATTTTTGTATATGTATTATCATTAATATAATACATTGTTGCATGTAGACCGACCACGATAAAAGAGTATGGGGGACTGAACTCTAATAGTTCGGGAAAGGAGGGGATAAAATTTAAGGAAAAGGGCTAAGCTAGGGAGCTTAAGCCAAAAAAGAATATTATATTAATATTCCTTAAAGTATAAATGTTGGATAATTATTTTATCCTAAGTTCTAAGGATGGGGACAAGTGGAACAAAGTATCTCTCAACATGACAAGTGTCAATTTGGGAACATGCATACATATAGCTTGGACTTAGTTCATTTTCCTATTCATTCCATCATGATTCAATCATTCATTCAACTGTCCTATGTGCCTTTATGTACCTGTACCTGTAACTATATATGTACCTTCATGTCATTGTTCATGTACTTCTATCTGTACCTGGTTATCTTGGAAGTTGGGAGCTGGACTGAAGAAGCGGGTTGTCAGGCCCATGGGATACTGAAGAGGTGGGTTATCAGGCCCATGAGACATTTCTCTCTAGGTGAGACAATTGTTGGGAACTAATTTCCTGAAGGTGTCAAACTGCAGCTATAGGGCTCTGAGAGTTCATGTCTGGCTTGTTTTTGAAGCTCAGAAAGGAAGTGGGGCAACCGAAGGATTGTTGAGCAGAGAAGGGGCACACTTCCTGGGGTGGGACATGCATGTGGGGAATGAGGGACTATAGGATGTTAGTTTGAGTTGGCACCTGTGACAAATTATTTCCTATTGTCTGAGATACATCAGCCTAGTTAGGAACCCCTTTACCCGGGTGGATTTTAGTCCCATCTCGAGGGTGACTCACTGATGAGAGTGATGAGAAACGGGGTCTAAGGATGGGAGGTTCATGGAAGGTCTACACAGTTGGTGATATTCTTACCAAGATAAGTGTCAATTTTGTGTTAAATTACATGCTGCATTATTATTTATGTGTTTTTCTTGTGTGAGGTTTATACCTGTCTTTATATTTATGGGTATTTCCTGTCTATGCTGCATCTATATGTTTACTGTTATTTCCATATGAATCTGTCCAGTTCATGAATGTATTTGTCTATTTTAAGTTATATATATAAATTTTTGCAAGATTTTATGTGTGTATATGTTTTAATTTGCATACATTTCAATTTTTTTTACGTGGCATAGCCCAGTTGGATGTTGGGGATGTTACACAGGGATCCCTGAGAAAGAAATGAAAATATTCTCAGTAAGAAAAGGGGACCCAAAAGATAACATAAACACTCAAGGTATTAGTTGATGGATAGGAAGTCTCATCATGAGCCAACCTATTATGACCATGGGCATGTAGCGGTGTGACATTACCACCTATCTGGTCACCAAACCAGGGTAGTGGCTCTTGGTGGCATAGCCAAGAGAAATGGGTTCTCATTACGATCCAACCTTCTCATTTCCGTGAAATGTTTATGGATAACGTTGTCACCTCTGGCCATCAATCCAGGACAGTGGCCCTCAACTATTCCCTTGAAGCACAAGAGAAAAATATCAAAAGAAATAAATCTAAGAATAAATGGGAATGAATGGGATAGAAAAAAATTGCATCCATGACAAGGTGTAGCTCGTCCTCCACAAAGGAACCCACAGGTAAGACTCTACATTTCCATGTTATCACATGCACCTCATGGCCAAACATTTACCCCATGCCACCTTATACACTTACATGACTTGGACTAGACTCCACCTAGGAAACACCCCAAACTTAAGAGAGGCTATCCCAATAGGACACCCTGAGATCCTCTCCAAACCTAAATTTTCAAATTGCATAATGTATGTGATCATTTGTTTAGGGTTAAGGGGGCTTTGATGCACATGTTCGATTAATTTAATTATTGGATGTGATTTACATGCTATGATCCTTGTGAATTATGAACCCCTGGAGGGCGTACTTGTTGTTTTTGTAGGACCTTACCCGGTGGACAAGTACACATGAAGGAATGATTAGCTCAAACCTTCATGGGGGCTCAAATCCCATAGATGGATGTTGAAAACCCAACCATGGGTAAGAAGAGATTGAAGGCTTGCACCAGATGAAGGAATGATGTTTCCTTTGGAGGCACTATGGAATACCTAGACATAGGGTCGTATTCTCTTCCCACCTGAACGTTGGCCTTGGAAGGCCTTGGATGTCACCTCCACATCCCTAGACGTCACTTGCCAACTAGGGTTGTCACCTTGGAGGAATTCATGAGGCTATTGGCACGTGTGGGCAAATTTTAGGCCTTTGGAGGCCCAAAGTTTCATATCCTTTTACAAACCTCCCACACTTGAGGCCCAACGTCACCCTAGGAAGGAGTGAAATCACCTTTGGAGGCCTATTTAGATGCAAATTGAGTTTATTTTGGTAAAAATGTAATTTTTGAGTAAACTGGCCAGGTCGGCCCTAATATTTTGACCTAAAATAATTAAAGGTCACAATTTTGGTATAAATAGACATAAAGTGACATTCATTTTCACCATAAATCATCACACACTGGTATGAAAGTTTCTCCCTCTTTAAGGGTCATTGGCTGAAATAACTAGTGCACATCTCTTGGGAGAGCTTTGTGGTGGTGTATTTTGGCATTTTTCATAGTGGAATGGTCTCCAACTAGGGTTTGACTTGATTATTATTGGTGAAGTAAGTGGAAAATTTACAATTTCATTCATGTTATGTATGTTTGCGGTAAAATTTACTTGTTTGATGTCTAAGATTATGAAATTTCTTGTTTAAACCCTAGGGGGGAAACAACAAATGCTTCTTTCTCTGTATAACTCTTCTACTAGCTTGATCTTTCCAATTATACATTTTTTGGGAGTAATTATTAGAGACCTAAAGTGGTATCTCTCTATAATTTCATTCTAAATCACCAAATTAATTGTCTTTCAAAAAGCTAAGGAAGGAAGGTACGCTAGAGCCTAGAAGTACCTACTCTCTAGCAAAACCTACCTTAAATATTTAGATGTTTGAGGCCTATAAGTTCCAACACCTATTGCATCTACCTCATCCCTTAGGTAATCATTATCATTATTTTACTTCCCATGTGATATGTTACTATTATTGACTTCGTAAGCCCCTAAAAGGAATTGATTGCTATAGTCTTGTGGATGAATGAGATCAAACAAAATTTCAAACTATCTTCTTGAAACTCTCACTAACACTAACAACCATATTGTTGCTGCTATAATTTCTGCTACAGCCTTTATTTAGCATCCCTAATCAGCATACTAACCTCTAAAACTAACCCAAAAAATTGCATTAGCCTAGGTGCTATCATCACAAGGCTCTAGTCTTCCTTTTTCTATTGTTCCAAGTGCAAAATTCTGAATTTGTTGAAGGTTATTGTTGTTTTTGTAACTAATGTTACAGCCATCATTTCATCCCCTTAACAGCCCTTAATTTTTCCATAAAACCACCCAACATTATTTTTAGGCAAGTTACTATCAATATAGACTAAAGTGTTTGTCTAATTGCCTAAACTAAGTACTTTTCTGAAGTGGTTTTGTGGATATCATCATTATTATTTTAATTCTATTACAAGTATTTTGACAGCCTATTGAAGTCATTTATTGACTTGTTTAAATCTTGAAATTGTGAGTGACAAGGTACTATCAAATTTGCAAATTATTTATATCCTTTTTTTCATCATAACTTGCAATTTATAGATACGTTGTTGCTGATATAAACTCCATCTTTTGTCTGTACATAAGATTTTTTTGGTAGCATATTTATATCTTGAAGTCACTAATTTAAAACATTGATATCATTAGTTATTTCTAACATTTTTTGTTTCATTGGTAAAGGGAAGGTACCATTCATTTCGATTTCCTTTTTCCCCTTTGAACTTTACCAAGTGACTTCTTTCCTTCAGTGACATAGAGAGAGGGGTAGGTTTTTACCTAGTATTTTTACCCTTAATCAACTAACTACATCTTGGGACGTCTCCCTTGGAGTGAGTGTTTTCTCCTCCTAAATAAAAAGAGGTATCCTATTGGGGTGATAGTGATAGGACTACTTATGTGTTACATCAATCTAGACCTACTTGCCTTTAGGCTTTGGGAAAGTATAGATTGGGTGATAACAGTCTTAAAATTGATGTTCAAAACTTTGTGTCTGAATGTTTAGTCTACCAACAGAATAAGGGAAAAAAATAAAGATGCAAGGTCTTCTACAACCATTAGCTATACCAAGTCAATATTGGGAAGAAGTTTCAATGGATTTTCTTATAGGTTTACGAAAATCCAAAGGAAGGAATGTCATCATGATAGTAGTGGATCGACTAACAAAGAATACCCATTTTTTTCTCTCTTTCTCATCCTTTTAAAGCAAGTAAAATAACTGCAACATTCATGGAAACAGTTCAAAATCTACATGGAGTCCCCAAGATTATTGTAAGTGACAAAGATCCATTTTTGACTGGAAATTTTTGGACTGAATTATTTTCTTGTTTGGGTATTCAATTGGCTCACAACTCATCTTACCACCCTCAATCCGATGATCAAACTGATATTTTGAATAAATGTCTAGAAGGATATCTTCATTGTTTCACATCTGATAAACAAACACAATGGATCAAATGGTTTCCATTGGTGGAATGGTGGTACAACACATCCTTCCATACTTCATAACAAATGTCCTCATTTCTAGAATGTTATCGCACAAGTTGTAAGTTGGGAAAATCTCAACCCAACCACCAAATGTTGACAACTTAGAGAACACCTACCCACTGTCACCTTAGGAAGGTATTCCCATCACTTTAGAGATGATAGAATCACCTCAAGAGGTGAATCCCAATGACCCTGGGGGGAATGAGATGAAACATGAAGTGATGAAGGAAGGTACCTGTATAGGTCAAGGTAGAAGATTCAAAAAGGCTTGGCAAAGTGTTTACGTGATAGCCAATGGTTTCCAAGAGATAAGTACAACTGTGAAGAATGTTGTACCTTCCTGAGACACAGGAACAAGACAAGAATATATATATATATATATATATATATATATATATATA
>ML777197.1:1657449-1678373 GCA_009831015.1 Picea engelmannii
TTTCCAAGAGATAAGTACAACTGTGAAGAATGTTGTACCTTCCTGAGACACAGGAACAAGACAAGAATATATATATATATATATATATATATATATATAATGTTAGGTGTAAAATCAAGTTAATATTGCTTTCCATAATTGCAACAATAAATAACAATGTATATCAGAAAATGAATAAGTGTTAAAGCTGCCAAACAATTGCTAAAAGTCCAATGAAAGATGCTAGAGATAAGTTAGATAAGAACTAGTGATATTCAATTATGAAAGCACAAGACTTTAGCAATGAAAGAAGGTTGTAATAAAACATATTTGTAGATATATTTTTCATCCTTATGGATGTAGAAACCTTGTTGTTACAATAGTAAATTCAACCCCCAAAACTACAAAAACTCCACCCAAAAGTTGCGCTAGACCAAGTAGATAAATGTGGCAAACTCTTGGCAAATTCTGATGGTTGAAAAACAATTTATAAATGAAAGAGTGTTAGGGTTTCTGCAACTCTATGGATGTAGATGAAGTTTTGTAACAACATCAAGAATTTATTGAAAAAATAGGATTCCCTAGTGGCTCAATCAAGATTATAGAGCAAAGAATTGATTCCAACTTAAACAACCTTCAAATCATAAAATTCCATGTTAACCAATGAAATATTTTATTTCTCCAATGCAATTATACTAGTGCCTTTAGTTATTGGGATATGGAGTCAATTTAATAAACAGATAAGAAATGTTATCTCCTTGGGGGTGTAAACCCTCTTACTCCCCAAGGAAAGCAAGTGCTAAGCTAGGAGATACTAGGAGGGTGTAAGCCCTTTTACTTCTCCTAGTAAAACCTTGTGCAACAAATAAATTCTAGAAAAAAATGATAGATAATGGTGGGGTTGTAAATCCTTATACTCCCCAAGAAATCTAGCAAATCAAACGTGTGACTAAGCAATGAAGAATCAATAAGACAAATCCGAACCCTAGCTCAAGAAATGACAAGATAAATCTCAACTTACCAAGGTAAATCCACCACACATGCCAAATAAATACCCCAAGAAGGGTAGCACACTACTTCCACCAATAGAATACAGAGACCAAGATAAAAATAACAAGAGATAGAATATTTCCCAAGGATGGCACAAATTTCAGCCAAGTACCTCTCACAATGAGGTAGAGTTATGTTATAATGAAATAGAGGTCATCTCTATTTATACCAAATGTCCTCAAGTATGTTTGTCGACATAATTTTAGGGTAACCCAAAAGATAGGGGTCAACAACGCTAATCTTACCCCTTTACACAAATAATATTAAATAATTAATTTAAATTTGACTTTTGCATAGTAGAAACCCTAAAAATAAGATGAGGTCACCCCTTTAGGGGGCATTTTGACACTCTTCCAAGTTGTTGGAGAAGGAGAAGGATATCATTGGGGATCCTTGAGCCTCCTCATCATGAAAAAAGTATCTCCATGCCTCCTCTGGTCAAATCATGCCAAGTATCAATGAGAAACTCCATCACCACCAAAACCCTATCCCCTCTATGATGTCAAGTGTAAAAAAGGTGTCGTTTTTCCCGTCCTGGGAAAGTCGTTTGGAATGTGAGGGCATGGTGAGGTCATCCAAGGTGTCTTCTAGGCCTCCAAAGGAATGTATCTATGATTTGGTGTGTAGGCCCTAGGAATCGAACCTATGGGATTATTTCCCCATGTAAGCCCAACCTAGGCTTGTTCTCCCAAAACTGGCCACCAAGCAGGGTCCTGCAAAACAAAAGGGTACACCCTCCAAAGATCTCAAGTCAAAGATATCATGACAAGTGTAAAAAATATATAAAAATATAATAAGAAATGAACCTAAGCATGTGCATCAAAACTGCCTCATCAAATTAAAAAAATGCTCAAAGACCCTATACAATTGACCAAGTTTAGGTATGGGAGGGGTGTCATAAAAGTCCTATTGGGTAGACCAAAATCCTCAAGTAGGGGATGATCCCAATGATAACCTATCAAGGTTATGCAGTGTATGATGAGGTGGATAGAGGTCTAGAATTCATAGGTCAATGAATTTCATGACATACAAGGGATCGTATTGTCTCATTTATGGGTTCCTTTGTAGGGGGTGTGTTGCACCTTCGTTTTCAATGAAACCTTTTTCCAAGCCCATTTATTTTCATTTATAAGTGAATAAATGATCCAAACACATGTGTACTCCCAATAGTGAATCTATTATTTTGGGGGGCAGTAACACGGTGTCACTTGAGCAAATAGGTCCACAAAGTGCCACAAGGGGTAACCATTTGCAAAACTTTAATGCACTTTTGTTAGTATTATATTCAAGTAGGATATTTATTATGTGTTTAATATTGTGTAGGTATTCAATTTTTTCAAGAGAGTTAGTTCATCGTTCTCAAGACCTGACTGGGAGAGAATCTATAAGGTTTATATTTTAGGCTTTTATCTTTTTCCAGCAACCATCCCCCTAGGCCTTCAACCCCTTCTTCCCATGAAATGAGGTACATGTTATTCTTGGGTCACTAAAGTCAAAGGGCCTAGAAGAGGGAAATATGATGGGAATTTAATGAGTGTAAAGTGGTAAGTATGATCGGGAATGGTATGATAACCCCTCAAGGGACCCCCAATTGCAAACCTTCCCAATGGAAACTTTCTAGGAAATATATGACACTCACCAAGGTGAAATAGGGTCAAAAGAATAATGTCCAGGCATGTTTTCTATAATCAAAAGAAACTTAAATACAACATGTTTAAATTCCTCAAATATTAGGGTGATTACCTGCCACAATACCTGACTTGGACCGCATGGAGAAAGACCCATATGCCTTCCAGAAGCTAGCTTGTGTGGTGGATACGCTGACAATGAATAAGAATGTGATGATAGAGTGGGATTCTGTATGTGAAAGTGGACACCTCTAGTCATGTGGTTTATCGATACTCCATTCCTGCAACTTAAGGGCCTCGAGACATCATCTCCTTAGTCATCCCATAAAATGGGGATAACATGGAACTTTATGGATATCATCCTCCATCCATTACATCACCCTTGAAATGGAATACAAAGGTTCAAGCAGTGGAGGACCACATAGGGAACTGACAAGAAGTTCTCAAACTATTGAAGGACAACCTGTTTATGGAAAAAAATAGGATGAAACAACAAGCACATCAACATCACAATGAAAGGGAATTTGACGTGGGGGATTGGGTATTTATGAGGCTACAACCATATAAACAGATGTCCCTCAAGAAAAAAAAGAACACTAAATTAGCACCTAAATATTATGCCATGTACAAGGTTTTGAAAAGGATCATAAGGAGTTGCCTCCATCTTCACGTGTACATCTAGTCTTCCATGTTTCTTACTTAAAGAAGTTAATATGAAAAAAGATCCCAGTCCAAACTATTTTAATAGATATTAATGAATAAGGGAAAATCATACTAGAACCAGAAACAATCCTTGAAACAAGGATTAAGAAGCTAAGAAATCGAGCAATCATGGAGTACCTCGTCAAATGGAAGAACCTACTAGTGGAAGAGGAAACATGGGAAGATGCATTGTTCATGCAAAAACACCCACATTTAGTCAAGTGTTTAGGAAAAAACTTGTTTGAATGGGAGGGGAATGTTAAGACCTAGAAAAATGATCTGGATTAGATCATTATATTATTTGTCTTCTATATCACTAATTTTTGGGTGGAAAAATTGGAGGAATCATCTTGCAAGGCCATTTCGGTGGTTGGTCCAAAGTAGGAAATTTGGGTCCAAAAAACAGTCAGAAATATTTCAAATTCCATTTTGAGGCATAAAACAACTTGTTTTTGGTCCAAACCTTACTAGGGAGGAATATTATAAATTCTACACTTCGGTACCTTTCCAACGACGCATATCGTTCATCAATCGAAGTTCATATGCGGAAGTTATTCCTCCCGCAAGTTGACCTACCATATTGATCACCATGGTGCGAGTGGATGCCATGTCAACCTCCATTAATTAGACATGTGGGGCTAGCCACGTAGTGTATTTTATTATAACAATCTATAAGGTCCAAAAACCTATCACAATTAAAGGTTTAAGAAGTCAAAAACCTATCCCTAGATGGCTATAGAGCTATGTTAAAAACTGGGCCACTAGGAGGAGAAGAGGGCTATAGAGCTATGTTAAAAACCTATCCCTAGATGGCTATAGAGTTATGTTAAACTCAACAGTAGGAATCATGCCTAGAGCTGAGGCCAAATTAGAATCTTCTGTGTTTAAGGTAGTGTGATTCTCTGAATTGATGATCTAGAAAGTTTCGATGGGATTTATTTTTGGTTTTAGGATGGATCTTCTAGACTCTTTTCGTTATTAGTTTGACAACTAAATTCATAAGAAGGATGAGTGAAGGTTAACCTTCACCAACATCATGTAAATGAAATCTTTTTCCAATCAATAGTAAACAATATATTTTTCTATTGATCAAGTAGTAAATATCATCTAAGAAAGGAGATTGTATGTGAAAACAACAAGTAACTATAAATAATTATGATTATAGTATAACACAACTACTTTTAAAACACCATCAAATTTGCAACAATATTCATTTAGCAACCATAATCATTCAAGATAGCTTAAACAAGATTACAATCTTACTAAATAACTCACAATAGATAATTGTATGCAGAACAATCCACAGATTGCGCCAATCCACAAGACTTGGAAGAAATTTGTTTCCAACTCAATAGGAGCTTCAATATTAAACTCCAAAATAGTTATTTTATCTAATTATCAATTTTTACACAAAACAGTCGACCCTTCAAAATGAGGTCAACCTCCTTATTTATATGAAAATCTCATGCAAAAATTAACAACAATGTTCACTTAAAAAAACAAAGAAAAAGATAAAGTGGACTGTGTCCACATGGAAGATATCAGTAAGCTTCAGTCATCTCAAAGGATTCTCTCTATCATACTCAGACCACTGGGAGAAAATATAATTTCAAGTATGCAAATATGGGAATCAATGCTGCTACATCAACATGTTGAGCTTATCATTCATGTCCATCATCGGTCTCTGAATTTATCCACCTCAGAGCCTAGACGTTGTAGGACCGATGTTATCCTTATTGGTCCATCGACAAATCTCTTAACCTGTAACTTTTAAAGTATTCATATCTCCTGAAATTCCTCCTCAGATTCAACATAGAACTCCTTGAAGTGACAGACTATTGCGCACAGGTTGAAAAAGTCATCAGGTGTGTTGAATTTACGAAATTGAAGGTTCCTCATCTTTTGATTTATGTTGTTCCAATTCCCAAGAAATTCTTCCCATCTTTCCTGCATTCTGCGATATGGGTATATCACCAATTGTACCCAATACTTTGCTATATTTTTTAACCTAACCAGGCTCTCATCTGTGAGCATCCTAATGCCATGTTCCTCTTCCCCTTAGACTTCCTGGATCTCTCTGATATACTCAATTTTCTCTAACACGTGATGAGATTTCTCAAACGATTTCATCATGTCTTTGTAATCTATGAGGCCCATAAAGGTATCCTCTTGATAACCAATGATCTGGGTCATGAAGATTTATCTATCTGACTTGAATCGATTATAGATGTCTCTAAGCTCAAATCTCATGAATATAATTGTTGTCCTGGTGTGTTGGTAATATTCCTCTTGATTCCTAAGCTGCACTAACTCAGCTCTCATAGCGTCAGCTTCTCTCTCATACTCCCTTTCCCTATCTATGGTGGCACTGTATATATCCATGCCTTCTCCCAATAGTTCGATCACCTTAGAATTCTTAGCATCCAACAGGGTTTCCTTCGTGGTAATTAACGTCGCACTATCCAGAGTGATTCTACTCTTATTTCCTGTCCTTCTTAATACTACCTTCCTTTTTTGTCATAAGATATAGCATGGACATCAGTCACCTCGTCTAGAGGCTTCAGAATTGGTTGGTCCCCCCATGAGTGGGAATTCTCCAAGATGTTTGGTGTATGAAAACGTTCAAGCACTGCCTCCTTACTTTTTTTGACTCCTATCTTAGTGGGAGAATCTCCAATTTGTTCAATGTTGGAGGTGTTTTCCATTACCCCTTCTGCTATGGTTTCTTCTTAAGTCATTTACCCTAGGAGTGTAGAATGTGCTGACAGTCCTGTCTAAGTCTTTTTTTATTTTTTGTTACTCTCCAACTCTTCAACAAAAACTCCTTTTCTAGTGTTACCCCCTGATGATTTCTCAGCATCAAGGTTCCCTTGTTCTTCCCCTTTTCTTTTTGTTTCATTCTTTGTGATGTCAGTTTTGTTACCATCCTCATATTTATCCCCTAGAGTTTCTATTTTCTCTCTATCTTTTGGTTCTTCCTGGCCTTTGTTACATCATTCCCTCTATCTAGTGTCTGTGAGATTCAATCTGAAGAGGTGATATGGCCTTCAGTTGTATTCAGACCTGTCTCTATGTCCAAAGTTTGTTGTCCTTGGAGAAATTGTGTATCCAACATCCTTGTTACTACCTCATTATAGGAACTGTAGTATACACTTCCTCTACATCACTATCATATATTGTGATCAAATCAACAATAACATGAGCCACTTCCCTTAGGACATATGGATTTGTTGAAATTGCAGTTGTTGGTTGGGTTTATGGTTCTCCTGTCGGTGTTCTCTCTGAACTTTTTTGTTCATTGTATTCCCCAATTGAGGTATTTCTAGGGTTTTCTAGCTCCCCTTCTTCTCTGAACGTAATTGGAGTTATTACCATGGATGTTATTTTTGGCACTATGATAGTTTCCCTTTGTAGTTGAATCATTATTTATAATTCTTCTCAGAGTCTTTGTGCCTCTGACCTGTCTGTTGTCTACTTTGAGCCTTCCTTCCACGCTTGTGCCACTGCCTCAATTGTTTTCTCTAAAAAATATAATTTTTCATCCCTAGGCAAGGCCATGAACCTGACTAGGTCCGATTTTTATTTTCTTCGCAATACTTCTTCCCAGTTGAAGGCATTCTCTATGAATATTTCATCCTCAAAATCATCATGCACGTATGGCCAATGGGATATCACCTGATTAACATGCTCAACCACCAATCTCCTAGGGCCATGTTTCTTGTATCTCCCAGTAAAAAACTTGTACTCCATTTAACTTTGAGCTTCTTGTATGGCCTGTCTAGTGTCCTTCACGAAATGGTTACCTACATAAAACCAGAGGGAATAAATACCCTTTTCTTTTCTTTTTCCAAATATGCATTGAACCCTTGGAATATGATTTGGTAGAAAATTTCTCCCTGTTAGAATATAATGGATGTGATCATTTTACCATAGACAATATCACTATTTTCACCCAACCATAGGCTGAAGCCACCCTCCAAGCACCTTAACCTTGATAGAGAATCATTTTGGAAGCAAACCCTAGGCTAGATAGCCAAACAAAGGGTGGCACATCTTTATCCAAGGATAGCACACCACACAAGAGCTGATCAGATAGTCCAAACCATAACCAATAGATATTCCAAGACAAAACGTAATCTTCTAAGCTATAGCGATAGCTCTCCTCCAAACTTGTGCACAAACTTGCTAACTGCAGTGCACATAAGTGAGCTCTGCAGTTTTAAGAATGTCTGCCAGAATGAAGACTGACCTCTTGTATTTATACTAAATCTGGAAAACTGCCTGGGCCGACTTCTCATTCTGGGTGCCTATTTACTTAGTATTTAATATTTCCTTTGGCCAACTTCTTCTCTTGGAGGCTAATAGCCTAACACATGTTATCCTCTTGAGTTGACTTGTCTTCTAGGGTTATTATCCAACTAATTAGGTTTTCTTCTTGTTTCCCGGAATATTCTATTCTCGTCAGGTTTACACGTGGAGGTAAATGCCTCCCGCAGCTACCATAATATCAACACTCCCTCCTAGCTAGGGAGGTATTGAAGGTAATGGTATTGAGCACAAAAATACCATTCACCCAGTAACATAAACATAGTTGTATAGACTATCTCATGACTAGATCATGAGCACCATCATCACTATCAATGTCATCAACTGCATCATCTCTCAAAACCATACTCCATCTGAGTAATTAGACATGATGTTGGATAAATCACTCACTCCACAAAGTGACACAAGAGTCATTCTTCTAATCCAGACATATGTCCTAGAAGAATAAATGTCCTGAACCATTTTTCGTCTGGGAAATTTCTATCCATTGATCATCCATCTAGATGATAATCATTTCCAACACTACTAATAGTTTTCAAGGTAGTCAAAGCAATGTCAATCAATAGAACACAATTGTGTCTATCCATAGTAGTACAGAACTACAATCGGCCAGTGGTACACTACCACATCAAGTAGCACATAGATACTTGATTAGTGACATATAGTCATAATCAGTGGAACACATCCACCACAGTAGAATACATCTACTGTCCAGACACATATCGTCTCCATAACAAGCATCTGATATCAACCTGCAAAGAAAACATTGTTATGATATAGACATAATCATCTGGGTCATTCTTCCACTCACATATGTGATATCTGGAAGAGCATCTACCCTCAGAAGGTAAAACATCAATGATGAGCTAACTGGACTATTCTTCTCAAGCAAGGAAGAATAATTGTCCTGATTTTTTAGCCTGGACCATTCCCTATCCTGGGCCATTCCTACGACACTAAACAAATTGCAACCTGGAGTGAATGAGTCTTCCCTAGGGAATGCATGTCCCTGATTGTTGAACCTGGACCATTCACCTATATGGGCCATTCCCCCAACACTAAACAACGTGAAACTTGGAGAGAATGAATCTTCCCTAGGGAATGACTATGTAGACCATTTACTAAGGAAATGATTGTCCTACACCAACCTCCAAAATGAACCATTCTTCAAAACTGCCCACAATTGTGAGCTTCGAAAGAATTATTGTCCGATGAGGCGGACCAGTCTTCTTGACCACTACTGAGAGTGATCGTCAAGAAGAGAGTCTGTCCTAGACCATTCCCCATGTTAACCACAATGGGAAATCGATGTCTATGGTACATCAGCAATCCAACGAACCATTTTCATTACGAAAATGACTGTTCGATCTGGACCACTTTCCAAACTGGAAAATGCCTGTCCGTTAGAAATCTCAAACCACTTTCCGAACTAGAAAGGAACTGCTCATCCTGGACCATTTTTCGAACTGAAAAAAAAAATGACTGTCCATAAGTCAATAACACATCAGTGCTCCCTCCCAAACTGGGAGTCATCTCTTCCTTTTTCAATAAGGAATTCATCTCCATGAGCTCCAGCTTGAGTATGCAAGTTCTTTCTTCTTGGACAAAGGCTTTACTAAAATTTCTAATTATCTGCTCATCTGTGGAGATATATATTGGAGAACCACTTTCTCTTTTCTGGACTTCATCATGGAGAATGTAATGCTTGATCTCAATGTAGTTTGGTCTTTCTGGAATACTGGTATTTTCTTGAAGGCTTCATATAGCTCTGATCAATATAGTATATCATAGTTGAATTTAGCTCCTTTGTTTTATGCTAGCTCATAACATCGTGGCAAGGCTCAAATTGGAACATATCCATGTGGTACTTCTTCTGCCATCATGAGAGTTTGTCATGGATTTGAAATCCATCATCCTAAACTTCTAAGTAATCATTCTAATACAATATCTTTGTTATAGAAAGTATTCCCCACACTTCTACTGTGCATTGGAGCTTCTCCAGCAAGTTGTCTTCTTCCATATGCATACAAGGGTTTCTTTCTGGTATACCTCAAAGCATTGAGGTTTCTCTACATACACTCTTTGTTAAATTATTTTGGAGAACAGTCTTTGCATTCATATGATGTCAATTCCAACCCATGGATATTGTGGATGATATAATGGCTCATGTAGAGATATATTTGGTTTACTAGAATAGGTAATCATCATAGTCTTCTCCCTCCATCTAGGAGAACCTCTAGTTCTAGATCTCATAATGCTTACATTCATAAGTATTTCATACACTTTTCTTCATCACAACTTTCAATACCTCTGCTTGATTGCTTTTAGTGAGTTCATATCAGGCTGGTAATCTTGTGATTCTCGATACAATGACTGGTTGTTCTAGATGCTCTTTCTTTCTTGGAATCTTCATGTTCTTCCTCATGTTTGTCTTTAGATCTTGGGTCCATGGAGTTTTCTATAGATTCTATGCTTTGAAGATTCCAGCTTCTTCCTTTCATCATAGGATCATGGATGTGGATGGATAACCAGGGATACTTTAAGGCTTCTTTTCGAAGAAGACTTCTTCTAAATTCAAATTGAACATGTACTGCTTTTCATGGCTACTACCATGGATATATACTTCATCATCTTCAATGGATCATAGGATTAGCTCCCTCCTAATCCTTGCTTCATGTATGAGTGCATGTTTTTCTTTTGGAAGTATATAATCGGCTCCCTCCATCTAACATAATCCACGCTTCCGTCTGCAACCTTATTGCCTTCTGCAAGGTGTCAGTTTTCTCATGATTGTTGACTTCTTTCTATCTTTACTTCTTCTAGGTTTCTTCAAGATTGATTCTGAATTCGGCTTGTCTTTCAGTAGTTACTTATGTTTCGTGTACTTCATCTTTTCATGTGTATTTTCTAACTTGTAGTCATAATGATAGCAATCCTTATCTTGTTGTTTCTTCCATAGGTATAGTTTCTCTTTGAACATATTATCTTCTAAGAAATAGATATGCAAGATATGTACAGAGAACATGGTATGTACAAGAACTATGAAGAGTATTGTTACCTTGTCTTAGAAGAAGAAGTCTGTTTTATCCTGCTTGGTCTTCTTTGTAGGTTCCTTTTCTTTGGAAACTGATGTTGTGTGTGTCTCCTTCCTTTTCTTTATCTCAGGACAATGATTCTTGTACCAACCGTACTTTCGGAAATTGAAGCATTGTATTTCTGACATGTCTTTCTCTTGATTTGTCTTCTTTCTTGAACCAAACTTCCTTTTGTTCCTGAAATTCTTGAATCTTGCTGTGAAGGCTTGATCATCGTATTTGTTTTGAGGTTTATATTTTGCACTAATCCTTGATTCTTCTTGTGCACAACAAGGACAAAGTTCTTCAAATGTAGGATACTCCTTCATTGTGTTCATGCTTGTGGAAAATGCATCCCATGTCTTGGGAAGACCATTGAGTACTATATTTACCAGTTCCTTCTCTGAGGTGATCTCTTCAATAGCTTGTAGTTGATCTCTTAATTGAGAGATCCTCACAAAGTATGATGTTATGATGTCATCATCATTCATATTCATATCATGAAGCTCATTCTTCAGACTCATTACTTGTCCAATGTTTCTGACTAAGAAGAGGTTTGTTAGGGCATCGTACATATTATTAGACAAATAAAGATGGGAGATGTAGGGTATCAAGTGGTATTTTATAGAGTCCACTATGATACTCATGGCATTGATGTCACTGTCTTTGAACTTCTCCATAACTACAATGTTCTGCGGTTCCTTCTCTTTTCCTTCTTCAAACTCAGGTTCCACGATCTTTCCTTTCATGATATCCAACACTTTATTCTTGGCAAGGATGAGTTCAATCCTTATCTTCCACGCTCTGAAGTTAGAAGCTCCATCTAACTTTTTTTCTGACTTCATAGAGTAAGTCATGGCTTCTTTGACTTGGTCAACCCTAGATTTGACCAAAAACTCAAACTTGACGTCTTAGCTTGCTAAGAGTATCATGAGGTGCGCTAGGCTAGGGCGCATTAGTATATCTAGAAATTAGGTCAATCCTTTCACTTAAGGTGCCTCAACGAGAGGATTAGCGTTCCTGCAACTACACCTGCTAGTAACCCTAGCAATAGTGCTTTAGTGACTCTCCTGCTAGAAACCCTAGTGACAGTTCTTTAATGAGCTTAATATCCTTATGTCTATGCTCCCTTATAGTCGTCAGATTGAATGAAGGAGGTATGGGCCCATAACCTGTTAGAATCTAATGGATGTGCTCATTTTACCATAGACAATATCACTATTGTCACCCAACCATAGGCCAAATCCACCCTCCGAGCACCTTAACCTTGACAGAGAAATTCCGGAAGAAAACCCTAGGCTAGATAGCCAAACAAAGGGTGGTGCACCTTTATCCAAGGATAGCACACCAAAAAAGAGATGATCAGATGGTCCAAATCATAACCAAGAGATAGTCCAAGCCAAAATGTAATCTTCTAGCTGTAGCAGCTGCAGTGACAACTCTCCTCCAAACTTGCGCACAAACTGGCTAACTGTAGTGCACACAAGTGAGCTCTATAGTTCTGAGAATGCATGCCAGAATGAAGACTGGCCTCCTGTATTTATACTAAATCTGGCAAACTGCCTGGGCCGAATTCTCATTCTGGGTGCCTATTTACTTAGTATTTAATATTTCCTTTAGCTAACTTCTTCTCTTGGAGGCTAATAACCTAATACAAGTTATCCTCTTGAGCCGACTTGTCTTCTAGGGTTATTATCCAACTAATTAGGGTTTCTTCTTGCTTCCCAGAATATTATATTCTCGTCAAGTTTACACGTGGATTTAAATACCTCCCGCAACTACCATAATATCAACATTCCCAGCACCATTTTATCAAGAACATGGATTGGAAACAAGTGTGGTGCACCAGTGGCTCCAAAAATTATGATATATGTTCTTATTTCCTCTATATATTGATGTCAAATCTTGGATATCACTTTCCTTGTTGATTCTGAGAGCCTTGGGAAGTCTTGTTTAAAGACTAGTAAGTATAATCAAGCTATAAATCCATCAGATATTACAACGACTGATATTTTGTACCTGTTATCCCATAGGATGCTAAAATAAACATGTACCAAAAATTCAGAGATATGCCATCTTAGGATCAAAATTGAGAATACATTCCTAGCACATATCACATATAAGAGATAAGATTCCATGTAGAATGTATGGGTTTCTCTGGTTTTTTGGTTCTGGGCTTCCTCTATTCTGATGCTCAATTGCTTAGAAATAATATCTCCCCTATTGAATATGCTTGTTGATATAACTACTATATAAGCCAAAGGCATCCAAGCCTCGAAGAACTTGGTGCAATCCTTTTCCCTGTATAAACCACAGATCGGGGCCATCGGAAAAATGTAAGGTTCCTGAAGTTTCACCGTGCTGGACCACCCTGAGGCCCGATTCATAGATTTATTGTCTTCCCTCCACCAAGATGCCAACAATTGACTGGTATTATGGTGCTCATAGAACAACACATAAAAATCCTTATTCAACTTGACTTCATCGTCCTTAAGTTTGTAGTATGCGCTTACTTCTGTTGGCAAGAAGACGTTGATACACTCTCCATATTTGTTGTTTAGTAGGCATTTCTCTGCGTCGGCATGATGGATGATAAATTCTAGAGTTTCCACACATGGTAAAATAGGGGTCCTAGATGCCACCATATATAATGAAGAATTCCTAATGTTATGGAATATTTGGTCATCCAATTCCCTCACCTCTGGGTCACTATGAGGTGTGAATTCTGGGAAATCTTCATAATGAATTTTGTTGTATAAATCAAGCCAGGAGGGATGGGTTACCTTGTATGTTGTGTTATTTTCTGTATCTTTGAAAAGCAGAGGAGATCTCACTAGCTTATTCTGTGAAATTTTGACCATTGGCTCCGCCTTTAGGGAAAAATTTAACTTCTTAGCAGTCGAATTGGATGCCTCTTCAACTCTCTCATTTCCTCCCTTCGGGGTCTCCGGTGATCAGTGAGTTACTAGTCATATAGGTGGCATATTTCCTACAATACAATAACTCAGTATCCCCTCAATTAATAGAACTACATAGACAATTATCATAAATACCTGTGTGTGAATATTTTCCTAGGTCAAATACTCACTAATCCCCAAATTTGTGATAAATACAACACAACTCAATCCCTAAGTGAAATTGGATCAATCACGAGTTATCATGAAACAATTAAATATTTCGTGTGAATTATGAAATCGTTCATAGATACATTCAATTAAATATCAGTTAGCCCCTCATATCTGGACTCATCACCCTTTAGTACCGAGAATCTACTGTAGATATGCATTTATTTATTACATCGTGTGTGTCAGGTTTAGAAGTAAATGTGATGAGTGAATCGATGATGTGAAGGGATGTTGGAATGGTCTAACAGGGATTTAAAATGGTTGTTGATTGGCGTTCAACACCATTTGATATCGGGAGTTAGGAATTATACTCATTTGAGGCTTTTAGAGACTCACACATGTTCAAATCACTGATCTTGGTCGAGATGAAGGTATAACGTTTTCATGCATGTTCTTTGATTGGGATATGGATGTGCAATCTATTAACCGGTTAAAAATTTTAGAATGCATGCAGATGGAAAATTTATAGAAGGATGGTCTTGATGAGTTCGAAGAATGTCAGAGAGACCCAACTGACGACCCAAACTGCTCATCAATAGTTATTGATCGGGCATCGAGAATGAGAGGGGCATGTGATGAAGGATAATTTTTTTTATCTTGGTCTACCGACACCAACATCTATCGATGTTCAATGTTGACCTCATTTTTTTCACTTTTTCCTGTGAACAACATTAGGTGCCAATGTATGATATTAATCGACGTCGATGACTACCTCTTGGATTTATTGGTGAGTCTTTCTCTATTGATACTGTCGACATCTAACACTCTCAATGTCAACCCCTTTATGAGTGAGATGCACATTCACACGACTATTATCTGAATTGAACGATGCTCGACATTGATCCACATAGGTGTTCTTGAGGATGTGTTGCGTGGTTAGACACTTGTATTGGTTCGATTGACACCCAATTTGATCGGCATCGACATATTATAGCAATTCTTGTTGGGTGTCAGATAAATTTTCTTCTAGTAGTGATGTTGAAGACCTTTCTAGGAAAGTCATTAAGTATATTATGTTTTTTCTTCTCTTATGCAAAACATGAGATATCTTTTTGGGATTTTCTTGGTTTTTTAAAAAAAATTCAAACCGTAAGAACAATGAATAGACTAGACAACAATGGTAAATATGAAACTTATGTAAAATAAAAAAGGGAGACAATGAAAACAATAAAAGAAAAGTGGTACCCAAAAATTTGAAAAATTTAAGGGTGTGTTGAGTGCTCAACAAATGGATATTCACTAGTAGACACAAAAATATATGCTTATCCCTTAATAACACTTATATATGATTTTGGTTTGGCTAGCAGTTTGAGACAATGACCCATGGGTGATTCACGAGTATGTATACATATAACCTATGGGAAATTCTTGTCGACCATACGTGGGGATTCACCTGATTCCAATTGTCTTTCCATTCAACCAATGACATATACCTTCCTATCAAGAGTTCAGTTGAAACTCATGGCTACTCAGAAGACATAGTGTTATTACGAGTTTTTTCAAAGTTAACAACCTCACCATGGTGTTACTTCGCTTCCCACGAGCATCCATAGCCTCGACAGAGTTACCTCGATATCACAGACTTTGCTCCACTGCCAGTGAGCAGCGATAGCCCCGACAGAGATATTTGCATACCCTCCCACATTATACATTCAAACTTATTACTTTGCATTTGTTTTTCGTTATATGTGTTCCATGAATGAACTAGGGAGGATGATATATGTTTCTTGGTGGAGGATAAAAATCATGTCCTTCTTCTTCCTTTCCTTTCATGAACATTATGAGAACTTACTCTTCTTTATCTAGGGTATCATTCATACTTTCCTCTATCCCATTCCATTTCATATTCCGAGACTTGTTTGTTCCCTGAGTAATCTATTGGATTACTGAGAGAGGGGGTGAATCAGTAATAGAGAAATAATATCCCTCTTAACCATAAAATGAAATTGTTATATCAATCTAGAATTATCATCCAATAGTTGTAGAGTAAATAAGAAATCATACACATACACAGTACGCTAGTGTTTTTACATGGAAACCCAAAGCGAGAGAAAACCATGGAATGCTTTTTCTTATATGTCTTTAAGAATTACATTAATTGGAAGCACCAACTTCATTTGTTTTCTAGCTGCAATTGGAAGGAGGCTCCAACCCCCTATTTTCTCAGGTTACAAGCTGAATGAAGCTCCAACTCCCCAATTCTTTGGCTACAATAGAAGGGGGCTACAACCCCCTATGTTCTTTGGCTACAATCGAAAGGTGGCTACAACCACCTGTCCTTGCCACATCCAACTTCCCTGAAATATAAGTATAATGATGGAACCACTGTCACACTATAACTGTGAGATATACTTTTATAAACATGTACCAATCAACCTGTAATCAACCTGTACCATGAATCAACCATGCACCAACTTGTACCAAACAACCTCTAATCATCCTATACCATAAACAAGTGGATCAACCATGCACCAACATGTACCAAACAACCTGTAATCGGCCTATACCATAAACAAGTGCATCAATCATGCACCAACATGTACCAAACAACCTGTAATCAACCTATACCATAAACAAGTGCATAAAACATGCACCAACATGTAACTCAACCTGTACCATCAATGAGTGCATCAACAATGCACCAAATATGTACCAATCATGCATCAAATACACATAAACTATGACTCATCAAGATGTACCAACATCATCAACTATGCACCTCATGTATGTGCCAACTCATCAACTACTTGTCTCAACCATGTACCCAACATGTACCTCAACGATATACCAAATACATATACCGATATAACCATCAAAATTTCTCTAACAATACATCACACTATCCATAACCAAATACCATAAACCATTACATAAAACCATGTGCCACAACCTCTATCTGTAACATACCTCAACCAAAATCCCTCATAAATTTCATCATCCAAATATGATTTGTAAATTTCTAACAGACCTAGTGTATATGATCACATACCTGCAAACCTTCCTTAACAAGAGACTAGCATTTTCATCAAATTTTACTTTAGTCTCACATGACTAGTTTTAGATTAGTCAACAACCCTAACTTGCAATAATCATAACTATGTACCTGTAATGAATAAATATCTAAAAATAGTACACAATATTCTTCATTTTCTTTTATGCAAATCCTGCAAATTTCACTACTTGGAACCTCTTAGAAAATGAGTTATAGCAAAAATGGCATACCTTGTTGAATTCTGGCTTATTCTAGAGAGCAAACTTGTAGAGCGTTCCCTGCATGGAATATTTGTTGTATGGATCTGAAAATGGTACAAAGAATGCTACAGAATGTACTCTAACCAATACATTTTGTATTACTTAATTTGGATCTATTACGAAGAATTTATGACATTTTTACCTGAAACACTTGTTTTAGACTAGTTTCAGGACTAGCCACAAACCCTATTTTCCACGGAGTGTAACTCCAAAAATACAACAACCCAAAAGATGCAATTTTTATCACAACTACTTGGATATGTTTCCTCAACGGACTCCATATTTCATGGTCTGAATCATTATAGAAAAAAAATTATTGTGAAAATGGTGAGATGAATGTAAATAACATACCTTAGAAAGAATCATCAAAAGAATTTATCCTCCCTTGAATTTCATCCTTCTTTACTTCACGTTCCCTATGAAACTTTCCTTAGATATCCTTTGGTTACCTCAGTCACTTGTAGATATTCAATATGCTCAATTGTAATTAAATGAGAGACTCTTTCCTCTTATTTATACTTTTATGTACCTTCCTCAAGGGGTTACCTTCTAACCATCTTAAACCACTTTCCTTATTTTAGGGCTAACCCACTTCTAACCACTTGTATACTTAGTAATTTCTCCATTAACTTTAATATTTAAATAATTTCTTTTGTATCCACTTTGACTTATAGTACACTCATCACTTCACTTTTACCTTCTAAAATCTCTTAAACCACTTTCCTTATTTTAGGGCTAACCCACTTCTAACCACTTGTCCACTTAATAATTTCTCCTTTAATTTTATTATTTAAATAATTTATTTTATATCCAATTTGACTTATAGTACACTCATCACTTCACTTTATTATTTAAATAATTTCTTCTTTGAAACCACTTTGACTACTTTGACCTTTTGGGGCTTCTATATGACTCACGAGGGTTCTCCAACTTCACATGGGCATAAATCTCTAACCGTGAGGAGTTATGTGACATTCCACATACCACCGGAAATGGCATGACATGTACTATCCATATATAATAGTCTTACCTTCAAATATATTAAAACTCATACCATTATACATCAAACAAACTTGGTTCTATTACCCAAACCTTTGTGCTACCATAATTCACTGCTAGACTTTCTTCAAGGGTTAACATCAATGACAATAAACCCAAATAATCAACAATATTCCCCTTTGGTATTGATGGAAACACTCTGATGCAATACTGAATTCATATCACTCATGCTCCCCCTGGAACCATGCCTCTGTGCTCTTTCTCCAAGAATTTACCTTTGCATTTGATAAATATACCCCCCTTTGTCATTAATGGAAAAGGTATATTTCCATCCGGGGTTTCTCCCCCTGACTGAACTCTTCCTAAAACTGATCTCCCAACCTAAAATGTCCTCTTTATGATGCTTCCTTGTGTAAATATAAGACATATAAGATAAGAATTCAAAATCATTCATTTTGGAGTAAATATTACTTTGAGTCTCTGGCAAAGATACTCAAAGGATTCTCTTGGAAGCGGTTTTGTAAAGATGTCTGCCACTTGTTCTTTTGTGCCCACATATTCAACTCTGATGTTCTTCTCTGCAACATGTTCCTGTATAAAGTGATAATCGATTGGAATGTGATTCGTCTTGGAGTGCATCACCAGGTTCTTTGAGATACTGATGGCGCTTGTATTATCACAATAGATTGGAATGGGCTCATCGTACTCAACCTGTATACATGTCATAGTTTTTTTCATTCATAGAACCTTTGTACAGCATTATGTTGTTGCAATATACTATGCCTCGACTGTAGATAAATATACTAATGATTTTTTCTTGCGTAGCCAAGATACTAAACACTCACCCAAGTAGAACGATGCTCCAATGGTTCTTTGTCGGCCATCAATGCAACCTGCCAAATCTGAATCTGTGTAGGAAATAAGTGATACATCATTTCCTTTTGGATACCATAATCCAAAATCTTCTATTCCTTTGATATATCTACAAATCATCTTCACTGCTAAGACATGTGATTCTTTTGGTGCTGCTTGCATTACATTACATGTGATTCTTGTAGTCCAACTGCCTGCATTACATCTGGTCTGGATGTTGTCACATATAGTAAGCTACCAATCATTGACATGTATTGTCTTTGGTATGTAGTCTTTGAATCATCATATTTTCTCAATTTGCAACTAGTTTGCATAGGAGTAGTAACTAGTTTGCAATCTTCCAATCCAAACCTCTTTAGAATTTCTCTGATATACTTAGTTTGAGAAATAAAAATTCCTTTGTTGCTTTGAAGTATCTGAAGACCTAGAAAGAAGGATAGCTCTCCAAGTAATTACATTTCAAATTCATTCTGTGTATCCTTTGCAAATTTCTGGCTTAACCTGTCATCATTACTACCAAAAATAATATCATCAACATAAACTTCAATTAATAAAATATTATCTTGAGTTACCTTGATGTAGATGTTATTGTATGTACCTCCTTTTCTGAATACTGTCTGTCGTAGATATTTATCTAGTTTAGAGTACCATGCTCTAGGATTCTGTTTTAGACCATACAAGGCCTTCTTAAATTTGCACACATAATCTGTGTTCTATGACAACTGAAATCCTTTTGGTTTTTCAATGTAGACTTCTTCTTCAAGTTCTCCGTTCAGAAAAGTTGATTCCACGTCCATCTGATACACTTTAATATTCTTGGAGCATGCATAAGATAAAAACAATCGGATTGCTTCCATTCTAGAAACTGGGGAAAATGTCTCTTCAAAGTCAATTCCTTCAACCTATGTGTATCCTTTACATACCAATCTAGCTTTGTTCCTTATAACATGTCCATCTTCATTCAATTTATTTATGAAAACCCACTTTGTGCCAATCACATTCTTATTCTTTGGTCTTGGAACCAATTCCCAAGTGTCATTATTCTCTATTTGATCCAATTATTCATCCATGGCCTTATTCCAAAATTCATCCTTTTTGGCCTCTTCAAAAAAATTCGGTTCAATCGTAGATAAGAGTGCTACGTGCATTTGTTCTAGTGAACAGATTCTTCTTCTAATATCAACTCCTGCATCTTTGTTTCCGATAATCTAATTTGAAGGATGACTCTTCTGTACTCATTTTCTAGGTGTCTTTGGAGGAAATTTCTAAGCTTTCTCTTCTACTTCTGTCTAATCCTCTTGATCTTCCCATTCTACTTCTTATTCATCTTATGCTTCTTCTTCGTAAATTAGTTCCATTGATTCATTTTCTTCTTCCTTTAATTTCTTCCACCCATTTCATCAATTGTTACATTGATGTTTTCCACAACTTTGTTCAACCTCATATTGTAGCACTTGTATGCTTTCCATGTACTTGAGTAACCAACAAGTACTCCTTTGTCCACACGAGAGTCAAACTTTCACATTCTGCCATCTTCCCTTTTGATGTAGCATTTTCTTCTAAATACTCTAAAGTGCTTCATATTTGTTGGTCTTCCTTAACATAGCTCGTATGGATTTGTTTTAGTGTTTTTTCTGAGCATTACTCTGTTTTGAATGTGAACTTGTGTATGCACTTCATGTGTCCAAAAAATATCTATTAATTTGGAATCCATTAGCGTTGTTCGAGCCATTTCCTATGTAATTATCATCCATTATGATAATGTTCCTTTGTCTCTGTTGACGGGTGAAACAGTCCATCCGTCAACTGGGAGAGTGGAACCGGTCCGGGGTTGTCTAAATAACCCAAGCCGTTTGGTATGGACCACCCTGACGAGTTTAACGGCTCCGTTGGCCGCTCTGAGGTCTCGTAAGGAA